>PVJX010003615.1:0-56762 GCA_004027295.1 Dolichotis patagonum | reverse complement strand
AGCAAACAGATACAATTCCTGAATGAACACTAGAAGAAACAAACAGTATACATAAAGCAGATTCAAAGAGATATACAGGAAATCAAAAATTCTATTGAAAGCTGTTAAAACCACCTCAATGAAAGTGAAGATAGAATTTCAGACCCCAAAGATAATATTGCAGCTAGTGAACAGGAAAAGAAAGTTCTTTTAAAAATAGCAAGGAATCAGGAAATAACAATTCAACAGCTGCAAGATGATGAAAAAAAAAAAACAACATGAGATTGATAGGGATAAATGAAAAAGAAGGGGACAGCACAAATGCTATCAAGAGGCTATTTACAGAAGTAATAGCTGAAAATTTCCCAAACATGAGAATGCTAACTCACATACGGGTTAGTGAAGCATATAGCACTCCAAATAGCCATAACCAATATAAAACTACACCCAGACATATAATAATCACAATCCCAGAAATCCAACATTAGAACACAATACTAAAAGCTGTTAGAAAAGACAAATCACCTATAAAGGAAAACCTATCAGAATCACAGCAGACTTCTCAACACAAACAATGAAGTCAAGAAGAGCATGGAGTGAAGTATTTCAGATCCTAAAGGAAACCACTTCCAACCCAGACTGACATACCCTGCAAACTGTCCTTCAAAATGGATGAAGAAATAAGATACTTCTATGACAAAGAACAGCTGAAAAACTTCATGACCACCAAACTAACCCTACAAGGAATACTGAAAGACACTCTAGATACACATAAGATAAAACCACCAAGCAAGGCAGACAATTAAACAGAATGAAAGCTAAAGATACAACAGCACAAAGATAACAAGTCAACAATAAACCAATATATAACAGTTATAACCATTAATGTAACAAACTCAACTCACAAATCAAAAGAAACAGACTGGCAGAATGAATCAAGAAACAACATCCAACCATATGCTCTCTACAAGAAACCCATCTAACCCAAAAGGAAACCCATAGAGTGAAAGTCAAAGGATTGAAAACAATACTTCATGCAAAAGGAAACCAAAAAAAGTGGAAGTAGCTATCCTGTTTGCAGACAATGTGAACTTGAAACAAAGAATGATCCCAAGAGATAAAGAAGTTCCCTACATATTAGTTAGGGGAAAACTTCAAGAGGAAGAGATAACAATCTTAAATATATGTGCACCAAACTCAAGAGCACCCAGCTATACAACAAATACAGCAAATACAGCTATACAGCAAATATTAACAGAAATGAAAAGTCAAACAAGCAATAACACAATTATAACAGGAGATTTTAACATGCCATTGACACAGAGGGACAGATCAACTAGACAGAAAATCAGCAAAGAAATAAAAGAACTGAATCACACCTGTGAACAAATGGACTTGATAGATGTATATTGAGTTCTCCATCCGACAACATCAGAATATACATTCTTCTCAGCAGTACATGAGACATTCTCTAAAATAGACCATATACTAGCCCACAGAACATATTTAAGTAAATGTGAAAGTATTGAAATTATCCCAGGGATGTTATCGGATCATAGTGCCATGAAATTAGTGATTAATTAATGATAAAAGCAACTGCAAAAACCTCACAAACACATGGAAACTGAGTAATACACTCTTGAGCAATCAGTGGGTCATGGAGGAAATTAAAGAAGAAATTAAACAATATCTACAAACAAGTGAATATACAAACACAACTTACCGGATATTGTAGGATGTACTGAAAGCAGTCTTCAGAGGAACATTTACTGCACTCTGTGCCCACATCAGGAAGACAGAATGAACACAAAGTAACAACCTGATGCTACAACTCAAACATCTAGAAAAAGAAGAACAAGCCAAGCCCAAAGCCAAAAGAAGGGAGGAAATTATAAGGATTAGAACAGAAATTAATGCAATACAGTCTAAGAAAACAATTCAAAGAATCAATGAATCAAAGGGTTGGTTCTTTGAAAAAATAAATAAAATTGATAAGACCCTGGCCAACCTTATCAAAAAAAGGAAAGAAAAAACTCAAATTCATGCAATAAGGAATGAAAAATGTGAAATTACTACAAATTCAGTGGAAATATACTACAGACCCAGCAGAAATATAGAAGATCATCAACACCTATTTCAAAAATCTCTACTCTCATAGGTTCGATTACACAGAAGAAATAGACAGATTCCTAGATACATATGAACTACCAAAGCTGGATCAGGAAGATGTAAAACTGCTGAATAACCCATTTTATATTAATGAAATTGAAAATGTAATTAAGTCTTTGCCAACAAAGAAGAGCCCAGGCCCAGATGGATTCACTGTGGAATTCTACAAGAAATACAAAGAAGACTTAATTCTGACACTCCTCAAACTCTTCAATGAAATTGAAAGGGAAGCAATTCTTCCTATGTCATTCCTGGAAGCAAATATTACTCTAGTATCAAAACCAGAGAAAGACCCAACTAAAAAGAGAACTACAGGCCAATCTCCCTACTGAACATAGATGTAAAAACTCTCAATAAAATATTAGCAAACAGGATGCAGCAAATCATCAAGAAGATTATATAGCACAACCAAGTGGGATTCATCCCAGGCATGCAGGGATGGTTCAACATATGTAAATCAATAATGTAATCCACCATATCAAGAAAGCCAAAAATGAGAACCACATGATCATCTCTATAGATTCAGAAAAAGCTTTTGATGAGGTCTAACACTCATTCATGATAAGAACCTTACAGAGAATCGGAATAGATGGTCTTTACCTCAATATGATAAAGGCCATCTATGACAAACCTACAGCCTGCATCATATTAAATGGCCAAAAACTGAAAGCCTTTACCTTAAAATCAGGCACAAGACAAGGATGTCCCCTATCACTGCTCCTATTCAACATAGTACTGGAAATACTAGCCAGAGCAATTAGACAAGAGAGAAATAGAAGGAGTAAAGATAGAAAAAGAGGAAGTTAAATTATCATTATTTGCAGATGACATGATACTTTACATAGAAGACCTCCAAAACTCCATTGAAAAACTCCTAGGTATAATAAATAAATTCAGCAATGTAGGTGGATACAAAGTCAATACTCAAAAATCAATAGCATTCCTATACACTAACAACAAAAAATACTGAGAGAGAAGTAAGAGAAGCCACACCCTTCACACTAGCACCCCCCAAAAATGAAATACTTAGGAATTAATCTCAAGAAAGAAGTAAAAGAGCTATACAGGCAAAATTATAATACCCTGAAAAGGAAATCAAAGAGGACCTCAGAAAATGAAAAGACTTCCCTTGTTCATGGATAGGAAGAACAAACATTGTGAAAATGGCCATTCTTCCAAAATTACTATACAGATTCAATGCAATCCCAATCAAAATACCACTAACATGTCGCATAGATCTAGAGAAATCACTCATAAAGCTCATCTGGAACCAGAAGAGACCTAGAATAGCAAAGGTAATTCTAAGCAACAAAGGCAAGGCAGGAGGCATCACAATCCCTGACTTGAAATTATACTACAAAGCTACAGTAATAAAATCAACATGGTACTGGAATAAAAACAGACCTGAAGATCAATGGAATAGATTGGAAGATACAACCATAACCACAAACTCACTCAACTACCTTATCTTTGATAAAGGGACCAAACATGCCTGCTGGAAGAACGAAAGAACGACAGTCTTTTTAACAAATGGTGCTGGAAAAATTGGCTATCCATATGCAGAAGACTAAAACTAGACCCATGCCTATCACCATGTACTAAACAGGATGCAGGATGGTGGAAAGGAGAGAGGAAAGAAGGGATAAGAACTATGAGGACTGTGTACCTACCCTTCCATATATAATTACTTGCACTATTCCTACAGCTCCCTCTTTAAGCTAGAATTTCTCAGTGTTCTCTGTTGTTTTCTCCATCCTTCTTTATGCCTTGTTTCTACCCTGGTAACCATGGATTCAACTTACTTCTCTATAACAGACATTTCTGTATCTTTGGACTAGAATTTCTACTCACCAAACAATACCCTGCAATTACCTACTTGATTATTAAACTACCAAGTTCAAAATTAGGTTTTCCAACCCACTCAACATCTACTCATTCTCTGCAGCTTCTTATCTTAGTGAGCTCAAAGCATTCACCTGGTTCTCCAAGTCAGCAGTTAGAACGAGGTTAGATTCCTATCCTTATTTATAGTATTTTAGCAGTACACAAAAACATTCCAAATCTGTTTTCCACTAGATCACTTTTACTTTGAAACTATTAAATTTTGTCTTCTTTCTTTCTTTCTTTCTTTCTTTCTTTCTTTCTTTCTTTCTTTCTCTCTCTCTCTCTCTTTCTCTCTCTTTCTTCTTTCTTTCTTTCTTTCTTTCTTTCTTTCTTTCTTTCTTTCTTTCTTTCTCTCCTCCTTCTCCTTTTCCTTCTCCTTCTCCTTCTCTTTCTCCTTCTCCTTCTCCTCCTCATCCTCCTCCTCCTCTTCCTCCTCCTTCTTCTCCTTCTCTTTCTCCTCCTCCTCCTTCTTCTTCCTTCTCCTCCTCCTTCTCCTTCTCCTTCTCTTTCTCTTTCTCCTCCTCCTCCTTTTTCCTTCTTCTTTCTTCTTCTTCTTCTTCTTCTTCTTCTTCTTCTTCTTCTTCTTCTTCTTCTTCTTCTTCTTCTTCTTCTTCGAGACAGGGTCTCACTGCACAGTTCAAGCTGGCTTTGAACTCACTTTAGGATATGTTAGCCTTGCCACAGCAATCCTCCTGCCTCAGCCTCCTGAGTGCTAGGATTACAGATGTATGCTACCACACCTAGCCTACATTTTCTGGCTTAAATTACTGCAGTAACATTGCATGTCCTTTCTCTAGTTGGCTTTCTTTTCAATGTGACTTCCATATAACAACTGGAGGGCTTGCTTTCAGAACAATTGTATCATTACATTTTCCTTTTGTTTAAAGACAAGAAATGGCTTTATATTGTTTCCAGTGTAATGACCCAATTCTTTGACTTAGTTCTTAATTTTCTTTGTTTTTACTGCACATACCCTTATCTCTGAACAAAGAATTCTGTAAATGGATCATGCTATATCCTTTGTGATGATATATACCTTATTTTGTCCTCTGCATATTTCCTACTATCTTTGACATATCATCTTCTCTCCCGCATCATTCATATCTTGGTTCAAGGGTCACATCTAGAAAACTTTCCAAGACTTGAGATCATCCTCAGTAGTGTTACTCTGATTTCTATGCTCCACTTGCATGCCTCTTAGCCAGTGTGCTGCACATACTGTATTGCAATTTATTTGCTAACTTATTCACATACACCACCTTAGACCATAATTTTCCTGAGGCCAGGAGTCATGACTTAAAATTTGACTTTATATTCTCAAGGGTTCATGCGAGACTTAACTGAGTAGTGTTCAATAACTGTCAAATGAATGAAAAATTAATGAGTTTTTCAAATGATTGTTCCTAAGTTTGGCCATTGGTCAGGAAGAGAATGAAAAAATTATTTGCTAATGAATTTTAAGCCAAATGTTAAATTTAATATTATGTAAGAGTTTATTCTTGAGGAGAAAAATGAAAAGATCTATAATTTATTTTAAAGGTACTTGGTTGGAGTATAATTGAATATGCAATAGACTTGATAATATTTCAGTAATGCTAGCAATATTGATTGAAAGATTTTCCAATGAGACAGTTTTAATTGTTTATATATAAATAAGCATATTTGACTTCATGTAGAATAACCACTTAGGGTACTAATTGACTGCACCTTTCAGTGTCTATTAAAATATTGTGACATCACGGAGCCTCAGTGTATAAATAGCATCAAAGGTTAGAAACATTTAAAGCACTTCCCTCCTAAATATAATGAAAATGACAAAAAATCCAGATTTCAATTATAGACTGATAGTATTGACACATACATAATTAATGAATGATATTGTCCAAATTACAAGATACCCTGAATGTATCAAACATGAGAAGTGGCAATGCTTTTGGTTGGTTCAGCAGGTTATATTTACAAAAATCTAGGACACTTTGATCCCTATTTTGGTGGGTTATGTTTGCACATACTTTAAGGAATTGGAAATAAGCTAGAACTTCAATAGATGCACATATCCCAATTAGTGAGAAAAGACTTTTCTAGGTACACATGGTGTAAGGTAGGTTAAGTTTCTAATTTAAAGCAGCACATATTATTGAAGGATTTCTTGGCCCTCAACTTTGGAATAGATCACAGAAGTGCTGTTGATGTTGCCTATACTGAATAGAGTGGTACTTGCTGAGAGAAAATATCCATTTTGTGCTGAGCTATGAGTCTTTTGCATCCAGATCTTGCATCAGTCTTCTGGAAGAGCTTAACGTTAACAACATGCACACTGCTGTTGAAGGTATTGTATACAAATACTACGATCTTCTGGTTCTTGAATTTAACATTAGCAAGGCTTTATTCCAGTCCAGGGAGAGAGTAGTCGCTAGGGACCAGGTGTCCTTGTTTCTGCTTACAGCTTTTTAGTGTTCCGGAACACCCATTCCCCACAGGTGCACAAATGGGGCTCACATTGTCTCCATCTGCCTCTTTCATTCTGTGCTTCTCTTTGTGCTTGTGATTACAGCTTCTGAATTGTGGGTGCCATTTAAAAAATCTTTGTGTTTACTTGATTTTGGTGTACTACGAGGACAAGGTCTTTATAATATCAAATAGCTTTTCATCCTGAAAAAATAAATAATTCATCAGAATCTTGATAATAACATGTCCTTTGTATACAAAGAAGATGATAGCAATTGTTCAGTTATTTTCTTAGAAAAAAATTCTTACACGTGTAATTGTTGCCTTTAAGATTCTTGATCAATATTATCATGTTGCTTTTCATATTAACACACTGTATTACTGGATAAGCTTGACTATCTCCTCATACATTCACTAAAACTGAGCTTCATTATGTTTCATCTTTACCAGTAACAAAGTTGAAATTTACTTTTTGTTTTTAAATTGTGTGTCTTTGATTTCTAATGAACTTGATCATATTTATGTAGTAATTAGACAATTTTATTTATCCCTTTGTAAATAACTTGTCCATTACTTTAGGAGAGAATCCTCTGCTTCCTATGAATTTGCATGAATCTCTCCTATAATAAGTACATCAACTCTTTGTCTCTATGTGTTATAGAAATTTATTATAGTTTACCTTTTCATGTTTAGTGTTACTTTTCCTATATCTGTGTAATGAAATGATGAGGATACACCCTTTGTGTTTTTCCTCTATACCTGGTGAAGTGTTGTACTGAGAAACATGTTGGCAGTAGCATGGAAAATATAGTGCAAAAGGCCCAGATTCACCAAAATATTACCTTTCAATGAGTTTTTATCTTATTGTACTTTAGGCTCCCCACTAAAGTATTTGGAATCTTAGTGCCTCGAATTTGAAATCAAATGATGCAAATATTATAATAAAATCATTGGAATTAATATGAATATTATATGTGTATTTTGTGGGGAGGGTACCAGGGATCGAAGTCATGGCCTCAGGCTTGCCAGGTGGGCACTTATACTGCCGAGCTAAATCCCCGGCCCTGAATATCATACTTGAATTACAAGCATGTAGTTAGATTTCACAGAAGCCATTTCAGAGGACCACATCACTGGTGCTTTTATTGGCTAGTCCTTGACTGGTTACCTGCAGGAAGTGTGGATGGTCTAACTGTATGAAGTGAAGTCAGCCATCTTCTGCTCTTATGTCTGATCAGAAGGAAACACAGGCAAGGGCACATGCACTCAGCAGAACAAACGCATCTTCTGATCCACATCACTTCTGTGACTCCCTGCTGACTTCAGCTGATGCAATGGTATTCGTCCTCTGCTTAAGAGAGGTGGCCACGGCCTTCATGCTTAAGCTGCCTTCCTTCCCTGTGAAGACTATGTTCATCCCATTTCTGTTTCCTCCCACATTCCTCAGCTGACACAGAGCAGTCTCTGCCTTGTGAACTCACTGCTGAATATGCTTCACTTCCCTGATGCTAAACGCCTTCCCCTTCCCACTACAGCCTTTAGGGATGCAGGTGTCAATAAATCCTGTTTTACTCATATGGGATGAATTTAGTTTTTTATTATGTCCTGTTCACGCTTTGATCTTTGAACTAAAATCTTAGGCTTTTTTTTATTAGTACATGTTTGCAGCACATGATGCCTCCATCCATATAGCCACCTCTTATTTCTCATTGGGAAGAAGGAGCACGTACATAATACGGATTGTCTGTTCATTAGTCCCTCTTCACTTCCACCCACCTTCCTCTCTCCCCTCCAAATGCCCTTTGCCCATTTTCATTCTCATTGTTATTATACTTCTTATCTCATGCTTATGACATATAATATTTACATCCATTGAGATTATCAGGTTCCTGTACATGACGTATCTTAATTCTACTTACTTCTCCTTATGCTCTTCCTCTCCTCTTGTGCTCATTCCTTTTGACCTGTTCACATTTGCAAGAGATGTATCCCCTTGTTTTCCTCCATTAATATATATATATATATATATATATATATATATATATATATATTGTTCCTGGGGTCAAACTCATGACTCTGTGCCTTCCAGGCAGGTGCTTACTCTGCTATGCTAAATCCCCTGCCCTGTTTTGTTTTTTTTTTTGAGACAGAGTCGTACTATGTATTTCAGGCTGGCCTTGATCTCTCTATGCAGCCCAGGCTGGCCACAAACCTGCAGCAATCCTCCTGCCTCAGCCTCTCTAGTGCTAGGATTACAGGTGTGGAGCACCATGCTTGTCTTTGTTTTATAAGATCTTTAATAGAAAGGTTACTTTCAAATATCTAAGTAACTGGCACATAATATTATTTATAGAAATGATTATCAATTTTCTTTTACTAATTTTAAATGCCAGTTAAATGATCTACCATATTACTACAATTTCTGGGCCCAATTCTTGAATTTTCTATTCAGTTTGAGAAGCCATTTTTGTGCTGGTACAACACTTTTGCATATTATAATTGTTTAATATATGTTAATATTTACCAAGACAAGTCACCACCATTAGTAAAGATTTAAAAATTTTCTTGTTTTTTTTCTTATACTTTTAGGTACATTTTATAAAATTTTTCCTCAAGCTAAATTAGAACCATTTTTTAGAACTAAGCTAAATTTTTACATCACCTTGGAGAGTTGCCTCGCACAAGGCAGTGATTTATATGCATTATTTATTCAATTCATGTGTGACTATCAGTAATACATTATCATTTTTAATATAGTTCTGGCAAATTCTAATTAACTTTATGAAGATTTTAAATTTGCAAATGTTATTGTTAATGGAATATTTCCAATCATATTTTAAAGTAATAATTGTAGGTATGTTGGAAAGTTATTAATGTTTTTAAAATTAGAATTTTAAGTAGCACTTTTATTTAGTAACTGATTTTAATGGAATTTCAGATGATTTAATTATTTCCCATGTAGCCAGTCATGTTTAAAGTAAGGAGAATCTTGTGTCTCCATCCATATATCCACCTCTTATTTCTTTAACTTGTCTTATTGCATTGGTTAAAACAAAAGAATGACTTGGAATGCCAGCTGCGACATTGAGCATCCACCCTTGTTCTGATATAATACTCATCATAATTTGTTTATATATTTGTCCTTGATGTCTAATAACTACTGTTAATGATGCTAAAATTTTTCTAATAAAAAACTTCTGATGCATTTCTCTTCAACTTACTAATTCATTTATTAAAATATTATTTCCTAATGTTGAACTTTATTTGTGGAATGTATAGTTCTTAGATTTGGTGTGGTGTTCTTTTAGGGTAATGCAAAATACAATATTATTTAATATTAAGATTTTATTGAGAGATTTTCCACTCACTTATTAATGATGTATAGGCCCATATTTCCCTTTCATATTTTTTCCTATCAAGTAATTTTTTAATTATGAAGATTCATTGATAATCTATAACTGACACAGTTATGTTGTAAATTTCATGTATGAAGTATAAAAAGTACCTTATGAAGTACTTTATGAGATATGAAATGAACCAAAAGCAAGAAAACTCTACACTTTGCTAGACATTCTTTTATAAACACTTCCATTATACAAATTAATCAGTTGTCAAATGTCCTTTAGCATTTCTAGTGTTTTTACCACGAGGGGCACTGCTCTTCTTTGTAAGTGGTCAATGAAGAAGAAGAAGAAGAAAGACAATTACGAAGGTGACTTAAAGTAATGGTTTTAATATTGATATGTGTTTAAAAAACGCTGATTCTTCATTCCTAAAGTATTCTTTGAAATGTTCCTATTTATATCCCTTGGAATTTTGATTCAGAAGAAAGTGATCTCATAGAAAGTGTCTTCTTTTTTTAAAGTAATGATGAAAGGAAGACATTTTCCTCACACCTCTGTTTTCCGTGTGCAGGTGTGCTTAAACAGAGTAATTTTCTCAGTTTGCTTTATGAAGCTCTTTCCATGCCATATTAATAGTTTTGATAAAACAGACAATAATTTTCTTCCCTGCTTCAGGTGATTGTAGCAGAGAGGATGATTTCATTAATATATCCTCCTGTCAGGATAATGACAGTTCTTGCTAATATGCTCAACAAAAACTTCATTCAATGCAGAATTCAAAAGAATAGAAAAAAATTGCTAATTGAATACTTTGAATTTTTCTTTGATGACTTAGAGATATTTGCTACTTCTCTTAATGGATATAGAAGACTTAATTACATAATTTCTTAGTTTTCCTCACTGGATCTTTTAGTTTTTACAATAGATGTTCTTTTACAACTGGTACTTTATCATCCTTAAGAACCTGCCTGCAGTTTTCAATTTCATAGGTTGTTAGTTTATTTCAAATTATATTAAACATGTAACATGGTGAATGAGCATATGATCATATTTGTTGTGGCTGCAGACTTAATTCAATGACTGTATATAAGGAGTAACTAGTGACACATTTAACTAAATAGGGTTTTGGTGGCGTTTTTACTCTGAGGGACAGGTATTATAGTAGTTTTCTAGACATTTTATATCTCACTGCATTACTTCTAATATCAAAGTGAAGTGGATCTCCCAAAAATGTATCATATCTTTTATTTAGAGTTAACCTTTACATAATTGTGGTGAGAAAAATGTCTTATTAAAAATCCTTCTATTTCTAATAATAAAAATAATATAGCTGATCACACATTTTCTATTTATAAGTTTTTTGTAGACACCATAGAAAATTAGAAAGAGAAAATAATATATTCTTGTTGTTTCAGGTGAATATTTATATTTAAAATGAATATGAATGCATATATATGTTTAGCAGTAATTCCATGGTCATTATAATGATAATTAGTGTACTAGTAAGATAGCATTCTAAGCCATATTTCAGCATTTTCTGCTAGTGACTTATTACTGGTGATATGTGGAATAAGAGACTATGTTAAATAAAGAAATCACAAATAGGAGACTAGTGTTGCGCAGAAATAGTTCACACAGGTAATAAAATGTCAGAGAATGCCTGAGTTAAAATAACTAATTTCTGGAAGGAGTTTTTTTTTTCCCCTTGTCTTTTCTACCACTGGGAGTATTTAGCCCAATATTCCTTCAGCCTCTTCTTATAGAAAGTTTAGAAATTGAAGATCAAAGAAATAAAAGTGAGCTGGTGGAAAATGGAAATCAGGAAACCCATAAAGCCATTCTTCAAACTTCAAAATGACTCAAGCCCCAGGGTAAATATTCAGTTTGAATTTGGGCCTACTCTTAACTGAGTTATACACCAATTCTCAGGATATCCAGTGATTCTTTCACATCTTCCTGAGAGTATCTGCCGAGTTAGATTTATTAAAATGCTTTCTCTAGGTGGCTCATTCTAGCTACTTACCATTAGGATACCAGAGGATATGTTTGAAGAATAAAAACTATTGTTTCTACTTTCATAAGTTTCTTTGCAATTGGGAAATTTGTCTCAATATGAAATATTAATCTAAAACTTCTGCTCTTTGAGGTTCTTCAAGCATATTTTTGTATTATAAAAGGATTTTTTCAAAAATATAGATGTATGATTTATTTAAACTATAACTACTGGCTATATCTGTCAAAATTTTATAGTGCTTATCAAACAATTCAGGCAAAGAGATGTCATACATGATAATTAAAAGTAAATTTGATAACTAAGTCAGCTCGTGCCAACTGTCACTATCAAAAGTAGTTAGCGTCATTTTTTCCTGTGCACATGCTCTCCCCTTTAACAAGTGGGTTCTGGGTATACTGTCTCATTGAAGAGAAAGCTGACTAACAGAGACCAATTGTTTGCATTCCTCTTTAGTTAAAGCTTTTATTTTTCCTCACACCTTGTAAGAGGTTTACTTTCTCATGTTTGCACTGTGTTTAGGTGTCAGTTGTCAGGGATTCAGTGATATTTTGGGGGTATGAGTTCTTTTCTTTGAGGTTTTGGATGAGCAAAAAAAAAATCACAGGAGAAATAAGGTGATCATGTGTAAAATAATGGATCCCTATATTTAGGGCTAGGGCAACACCTGGTATCTGCCTGAGGTGGTATTTTTAACCAAGAAAACACAGTTACGCCATGAAGTTACCTACTTACTGCTTCCAGTGCCAGATGCTGGAGCCATCTATGCATCCAGCCTGCCAAGCAGATGCTGGCACAGTCCCAGTCCTGGGAGACTCCTGTACCTCAGAGATGTGGTGTGAGAATTTGTTGAGATTTCCTTTGTTTTAAGGTGCAGGAACAAACCCGTTTCTCTAATTAAAATGTGGCCAAAGATAATCTCCATACAAACAGATGAATGCTCGATATTTTTTGCAGGGATGTATGTAGTGAATGCAAAAATATGGAAATAAATCTTTAATAGGTTTTCTTGTTAGTTTTCTACTACAGATAGTTTTATATTTGCACATTTATTTTTTAATAGTCTATTAAAATAAGTCTATTCTTCCATCGGTCATTATTAACATCCTTAAAGAGGATTTTAAAAATTTCTCCCTTAAGAAGTTAAACTTTTTTAAAAGAATTTAGTTAAACTAAATTCTTTTGTTTGAGTTTTGTTCTTTGATTTCTACAGTAATCATATCCATTCTGGTCATTCTCGCCTCTCTAGTCTCCTTTGTTTATATTCTGAAATAAACTTTTTATAGTCCTACCATGATTTTTTTCCTGGAATTTTAGGCCTTTATTGTTCTATAATTTGAATTATAGTAGAGGACCACATATTTTTTCTCATAGTTTTCTTTCTTCTCTCTTTTGTCTCATACTATCATCTTTTCATAGTCTTCCTTTTATTCCAAAGTGTATTAATGAGCAATCTTTTACCTGGCATTGCTGCAGACATCAAAGTATGACCATGGATGATAAAATTCATACTTTCTGAATGCTTACTGTGTTGCTGACATTATTTTATATGCTTGCTTCTACCAACTCATTAACCCACCTGTTATCTATAATGTCGGTGTTACTGTTGAGATCATTCAGAGGCAAACCCTGAAACTAGCATTTGAGTGCAAATCGGCATAAGTGGAAAGGGATTTCAAGAAGGACCAGTAAGGGACGAAGGGACTAAATGGAGAAGTAGAGGAGAAGAAAGTCGTGATCAGGGGTGTGGGCTGATGCCAAGTGAGGCACCTTCAGCTGCAGACCTTGGGTATACAACTTCCTCACATCCTCCCAAGCTGAAAGGAAGCTGAGGTGTTTGTGTGCTCACTCCTCATAGTGCAGAGACTGACTCCTTGCCCTTCCTTTCTGCACCTATGTTGTATAAACTTCCAGGGCCAGAGGATGCTTTCTGAATGAAAGCTGCAGGCACTTGTAGTGCGAAGTGTTACTTACCCTCTGATACCACAGGAATGGTGAGTGCTAAGCAGGCAAGCACCAATAACTTTGGCTATCCTTGGTACCAGAGGAGAAAAACGAGGCCAAGCATAGATAAATAAAGTAGTCAGAGTAGCACAGGGCAACAGGATCAGGCCCTGAGCCACTAAAATAGGCTGCCACTGCACCCCCATGTTGTGAGAAGCAGTGGAGAGTGAAGGCAGCTGCCGTGTAAGCAGAGCAGTCAGCAAAACACTCTTCTAGAAAGGACGCTTATGAGCAGAGGCCTGAGGGAAGTACGGTGGTGAGGCTTGGCATTATCTCAGGAAAGACACTTCTGCCTGGAGAGCAGCCAGCATGTTTAAGGTACAGTGAGGTGACCAGGGTCACCTTGAATACAAGGAAAAAGACAGGCAGCTGGGCGCCCCATCACACGGTGCTCAGAAGCCAACCGAGAGCCTTCCTGAGTGTTGTACCTCTACCTCACTAATGCTGTTCCATCTGGGTTCCTGTTGAGTTTGTCAGTTTCTGAGATGTTTGCCTAGTTCCTCTACTGAGACATTTTCAAAAGTCTTTCCTTTCTCTGCCTTTTCAGATTCAGGTGTTTTTCTCCTGTTTTAGAATGTTTTCCAAAGGCTCTAGGTG
The DNA here is from genome assembly GCA_004027295.1 of Dolichotis patagonum. Classification (NCBI taxonomy): domain Eukaryota; kingdom Metazoa; phylum Chordata; class Mammalia; order Rodentia; family Caviidae; genus Dolichotis; species Dolichotis patagonum. Next base: position 42,326 of record PVJX010003615.1, on the reverse strand, counting down.
GTTTTGTTTTCTTGTTTGTGGGTTTGTGTACAAGGGACAACCTTTGTGGAACCAGTGTGGTGGATTGCTTTTGTGTAGTTCTTCCTTTACTGCCTTGTTCAGGCTTTTGCAAAGTGAAGCAAACAACAGAAAAATGTACAAAGCATCTACCAGGGTTTCTAGAATCTAAGGAGCTTTTTCTTTTTGCAACATTACTTCTCTGCAATGGAAACTTTTCTCTTTCTCCCACTGCAAACCAGCAGACTGGGTGTTGCTGTAATCTGCATTTCTAAATGAGCAGTGATGTCCAGCATTTCTTCATGTTTTTCATTTTTTGTCTCTGAAGTCAGATATTTTATGTTATCTCTGATTTAAGAAATACCAACTTTTACAAAATTTTCCTGGGAGGTAGAGCTAGATACTTTCTGACTTCCATTCCATGTTTTGAATCAGAGTAGACTCAGGCCTAGTAGCAAGGCAAGGCTATCACTTGCTTACAGAAGTTTCTGAAAGAATAATCAGTAGGCCCTTGGCACAAGCGTTGGTTCTAGGCCAGGAGAGAGAAACAGAGAGCTGCTCATGTGGAGGATTGGGACTGACCTGTCTGGGAGTTGCCCCACATCTCAGAGCAATGGCCACAGGAAAGAACTGGTCATTAATATAGGCACTGGGATGTGACGAGCCCTTTGGAGTCTCTATTCTTATTCCTGTGAAAGCGTGTGAGTTAGAGTATCACTGAGCTGTTGATTCTGAACATCTTGGTCAATCTGGTCACAAGCCACTAAAGTGGGAGCCTTGCTACTCTCAGAGATCCAGAGAAAGGCCACTGTAGCCTGAGACTGGCCTGTCTTCTCCATTTCTCCACCATGATTCATAAATGATAATGATTATGTTAACAGCTGAAAAAATTTACTATGCATCAGGTACGCTTTTGAAAGAATTTTACATGCATTAATTATATGACTTCTCACAAAGGTGCTATGAGAGAGTACTATTATTTTCATTGAATAGATGAAAAGGAGGCCCAGAGAGATATACTTAAATGTTCACCTGGTAATTGGCTGTGTGTGCCTTGTTAGTTGATTTTCTTAACTTCCAAGTCATTCCCTGTGTCTACTAGAAGTCTCTACATTAGACTAGTAGTGAAGTCTCTACATTAGACTAGTACATTAGACTAGTACATTAGAATGTAGAAGTCTCTACATTAGACTAGTAGTGAGTCAGAGTTGATTATTCTGTATTTTCCCTACGACAACCTTACTACTGAGCAACGTACAGGTTCTGGACCCTTTAACCAGGGTGGAATAAGCCTTGGAAGGGAAAAACAGGATCTTCTGATGCTATCTGTGAGATTTTGGAGTCACAATCTGGGGCCTGAGCTTCATGATTTGGCACACAATTTTGTATGCTAAATAGTAAAGAGGAATTCCCTGGACTAAAATATGTATGCATTTGTATTTATGCATATGATGATTGAGACTCTAAGTGAAGTGGGATAGACGGTAGATTACTTCCTTTTATTATTATTGAATATGATGCGATCTCTCTTGGAGAGACCAGCTTTTTCTACCAGTGCAGTTCTAACGGCTGACCACAATCTACCTGTCTGTTGATAGCTGACATAGTGTGTATTCTGATGCTTTGAAACCTATCTACAATCATGTTGAGCAATATCTGCTCCTGTCATTTCCTTTGCAATTCTCTTTCACAGCATGTACTTATTCTGAGAGAACCCACAGATTGCAAAGGCTGACATGGGGTCCCCTCCATTTCCGGTTACATATAAGAATGTGCATCAATTTAAGTAACTGTCGGTAATGTTGCATTCTATTCCCAAAACAAGTGATTTTTCATTTCTTTTTAGTGCTGTGAAAAATCAAATTTGAAGATAATTTCAGGAGGAATGCATTAAAAGTATCAAAATCTTGAAATTATTTTTTTCTCAAACAATATTTATTATACATATGTGCAGTATTTTCACTTGTCATTTTTTAAGTACATATTTTAAAGTATGCTTTAATAAGTAACCTTAAATTATATATTTTCATAACTATAAAGAAAGTGACATCAATGGATCACCACATAACATCTTTAAGAGATGCACACATATTTTTCAGAATAACCAGTTGTACTAGCCAGTGCCAGCATCTTGTGGATTAATATGAGAAAGGCTGGCTTTTATTTAATAAATGTTACAGTTCAGTGCAGATTATTGAGGGTGAGAAAGGACACTTTCAGGAACTCAAGATCCTTCTACATAGTGACTGCCGTTTTCTAGGGCCTTGAGGTTCATCTCTGCCTCTTGCTAATCAGTGAGGAAGAAATGAAACCATGAATAATCCAGCTAGAACTCTTCTAGAACTAGGCTTGTAAGTGTCACACAAGTGTACAATACCATTTGATGAAGCTGGAGTCAGTCAGGCTGCATTCAACTGCAACGGTTGCTGGGAAAGGTAGCTACTTGCTCAAGAGGAAAAGAGAAACAATTTGATGAATAACTAACTACCCTTAAATATCTAATTACAAAGATCTCACATTAAAAGCTGAGTTGGCTCTACTCCCTTAATGCTGGAGAATGAATCTGTAGTGAATAAGGATATTTACAAGCAAAAAAACCCCCATAAGAACATATTCAATTAATCACTTCACATAGATTCCTTTTTAAACATGTCACACTTGATGTAAACCTCTTCAGGCTAGTGGTGGTATGATGTTCATAGGCCTTGACTACCATAAAACTAAGTCTCTCCTGCTTATTTTTTGATAACTTCTGTATTTTACTCTGACTCCAAGCTCTGTAATGCTCTGAATTTTCACCCTTTTCCCAAAGATACTAAATTTAGGTAGATGTTAGCAGAATAGTAATTTGCTTAGATGATTCACTGTAGAAAGTTGTAATTTATTGTAAAAATTCTCTTAAGTGCCAAAACATAATGTCATTCTAACATTCGCACTCTTGCTGTCTCAGACATGATCAAAGTGCCTCTCTAGACCATTGTTTTCAGCATGACTGCACTTTCATTTGCTCACATTCATGTCAAATCTGCTCAAAGTATTGCTGTTATCATCTTGTTGGTTTCCCTGATATTTATGACCTGTTGTTTCCTCTTAGCTAAAGGGAATTTGTTTGGTTTTCTACCGAGTCTTAATAACTACGGATTCCTGAAACGTTCTTGTTCCATAGCATTGTTCCTTTCATTACCCGCTGGAATCTTTAATGCTTGATGTCCGCATTCTTCAACATAGATCAGTGTAGAGCTCTCCATTTCCCAAGCCTTTTTTGACTGTAAATTGTCACATGGAGAAACTTTTCAATTAAACCCAGTAGTTAGCAACAAAAGGGAATCATAAATGGGCAGAATTTCTAAAAATAGGCAAATTTAACAAATACAGGTGGATTCATGGAGATGGCATAATTTTAAGGAGGATATTCCTTATCACCTCTTCTTGACTACCATCAGCCGTGTTGCATTGTTTTCATTTGAATAAGGACATAAAAGAGAGTTCTTACCTTCTTTTATGTCTGCCCCTTCCAGAGGCAATGCTTTTAAATCAAGGGATAGATGACCTCTAAAGGGTGGCTGTACAAATGCTAACTTTATTTATCTGTGTTCATTCCACTTTCAGTTTCCACAGTCTAAGGACATGTTCTTTTGAAAAGAAAATCTGATTCTTCCCAGGTTGATTACTTAGAACCTTTTGCTAAAAATTGGTGGAAGTTCCTCCCCTAAATATTTTAAAGATCTCCAGATGAATGTCAGAGATGGTTAGTCTCATCTCTTTCTTCTTGAGATAGGTTTTAAAAATTTCTCAACATTCAACACTTTTAGGTCATCCCCTGACCTCACCAGTTTTTATTATGAATGATTAGTGATCTCTAAGGATATGTATGAAACCTCTACCTATGCATAATGCAGTCTTCCTTCTTTGTGGACTCAGGCTAGACTGTGTTTCAGGCTTCCTGGTATATCCCTGTTCCTGCCATAAACCTGATTATTAACTTGATTGGCTTAGCACAGGGTAAAGCACACTTCTGTGTGTGTCTAGGTGAGATCTGGAGCATGACCTTGGGAATTTATATAACTGAAGTTCCTAAACCTTCCTCTCTGGCTCTTTTCCCTTGTGCTGTTTTCTAGCAGCCATGATGTGAATAGCTTTGCTACACCACACCCTGATGCCATGATGCTTCTGCTTTAGAGGCAGAGAGCGAGCCAAACATAGACTGAAACTTCTCCAACTGTGAGCCTCTCTGCCTTTAAATTTCAGGTATCACGTATTGTGTCCCAGCAATGGAAAACTGACTGGTACAGTTCATATGTCCCAAGTTCCCTCCAGAGGAAGTAGCTGTATGCTATTTGAAGATTAACCTAAAAACTTTTTCCATATTATTCTTTATGCTTTCTGCTGAATTTAAATTTGAATACCAGAATAACGTTTAGTGTCACATACTGAAGAAGGTAGAGAATGGTCTTGCTGGGTCCCTGAAAGACTATGTGGAGAAGCACAGCCCCATTGTACTGAACACCAGCCCCAAACTGTGATGTGGATAAAACTTTTCCCCGTACTTTAAGACAAAAATAATTAGGAGCTATATATATATGTTTTTCTCAGTTCTTAGACTATTAAAGCTAACACAGAGGGACTATAGTAAGTCTCCAAAAGTGATTTTGATACCACAGACTGACCTATGTTTGTTGGGATTCTTTCTTAACTAATTGATGAAGGCAAATATGGCTCAATCATATTTTTGATACATATCAAGTCTGTAATGGATTTTCTGGTTAAGAATAAAAAAGAGTCACTGTGAGAATGATGTGACTAATTTTTACATCACTGTTCTTTTCCATATTGTGCTGTATACCTATTTGTTGCCCAGAAGTATGACAATCTAATTATAATTTTAAAACAACCACTATCAGTTGTATTTATAAGCCTTTCTGCCCTTAATTCTTATATTTCTATGTATTATTTCTCATATCCTATGCCTTTTATGTAACTTGGCATTTGTAAAATTAGAAAAATTAAAGAGAATGTTATTCATACAGAGATATATAGTAGTTGTGTGGAGCAATTTTCATCTATATCTATACTTATATCATCTATTTATATCTATATAATCTATCTCTGTCTATATCTCTTTTACTAATCTAGTGGAATAATCAAACAAACACTAAGTTCATATATTATAACTGTTTAAAAAGTTACCATAAAGCTATTAAACAACACAAACTATTATTTTAACAGTTCCTAAGTTAGCAGTGCAAAATGGGTTTCCCTGAACTAAAATCTAGATGTTTACAGAACTGCATTACTTCAAGGAGGCTCTAAAAAATACATTTCCTTGCCAGATCCAGCCTTTAGAGTGTAGCCACGTTCCTTACTCAAATTCTCTTCCAGAATCTTCAAGATCACTCCTGATGAAGTCCTTTTCATATTTGGGTTGTGTCCTTTTTCCAAATAAAAATGCATTGTATTTATAGTGGGCCCATCCAGATAATCCAAGGTAATCTCCATGGTTTAAGAGTTATCAGTTAGTAATCTTATTTCTGTTCCTTAATTCCCTTTTGCCATGTAGTGTAGCATAATGTCAGGTTCAGAAGATTAGGATATGGACAGGAAGAGTGATTATTCCATCTACCATAAGCACAGAACCAAAAGTTAGGTGACAGTCTCTGTCATTAAGCATTATGGAGTCTATTCAAAATAAAAATTTATCAAGTGGTAAGGCTATGATACAGATATACCACAAATTTTTATTTTAATGGTCTTAAAGTAGAAGGTAGATGACAAGAGAGATGTTGTCATGGATGTATTAAGGGTTGAATTTTATTGATTCAATGAGGAAAGGATAAGAATAGGAAAGGGTGTCACCTTGAGAAGTTTAAAAGTCTGAGTGACTCAGTAGGGGGACAGAGACTTCATTTCATAAATATCCTGAGCCTGTGCAAGAGGAGGCACAGAGACAGTATGAGTGCTACACCCGCCCAGGAGGAGAGTTACCTGCTTACTTTATAAGATACGAAAAGAGGCTTTCTCTGCTCCCTTTTGGCTCTTGCTGGTTTTGCTGTCTTCTGCCCCTTGCCATGCCACTCTGCCTTGGAGCCAGCTGATTCTCCAATGAAACCACCACAAACTGTGAGATAAATAAACCTTTCTTCCTTAATTTTGGGTGTTGGATATTTTGTCTCAGCAATGAGAGCAAGTAACTAAGACAGAACTTGGTACTGAGAGTGGGGTCATTGCTGTGACCTGACCATATGGTTCAAGAGGTTTGAGAATTACTTGTAGGAAAAGTTAGGAAATGTTTGAAGATATCAACTGAAAGAATCATGCTGGAACACCTTAGGCTGTTCTTTAAGGGAGATTCTGGTCAGAACTCAGAAGATCAGAAGGTTGATAGTAATGCTGCCAGTAAGGACCAGGCTCAGGAGGTATCTGCTGAGAATAAGGACTGCATTGGCTGTTGGATGCCAGACAATGTATGCTATGACTTGGCAGAAAATTTGTCTGCATTTTTCTTGTGTCCAGAGACTTTACCTGAAACTAATATTAATGAAGGTAGATAATTAACCTGGAAGAAATTTCAAGGCCATCAAATGTGGTTTTTTGTTTGTTTATTTTTTGTTTTTGTACTGGGGATTGAACTTGCGACCTTGTGCTTGCCAGGAAAGTGCTTAAGCTACTGAGCTAAATCCCAGCAAGGCAGTCAAATGTTGAGGTGGTAATATGGATGTTGTTGGGGGCCTTTAGCCAGACTTAAGTTGAGAATCAAGAGCACAGAGCCCAGAAGAATGATTTAAAATGTTATGAATTTGGCCAGAAGGGAAACTCCAGGAAAGTTTTGAGCTGCAAAGATCCAGCAGAGCAGATATTGATTGTTGAGAAGGAACAGGAGAATATAAAAGATGGTCTCAGGGCACACAAAAAGAGTAAGTCTCCACTTCTTGAAGCTTCAAATCTGCAAAAATGAAAGATTACTTTGAGGACAAAGCCACCTAGCACCATGTTCCAGAATGGTGGTAGCATAGAAAATGTTTTCCTCAAAATTGGATTTAGAATGCCCAGTGATCCAAGCTCTTGACCTTTACAGCCAAGAAAGAGGAAAGCCTGGCTACTGCTCCAGCTCACAGCAGACCCTGGCATCATCCATGTGGTGCTGGTTTTAGGTGCATGCAAAATGCAAGAGATGTGGGGTTAAGAAGGTTTCCACCCTGATTTGAGAAGGCCTGGGAAGGCAGGCAGTGTACACCTGAGAGGGCAGTATTTGAAGCTATGAGGATGAAGCTAAAGATGCAGTGGAGAGTCCAGAAGTTAAGGAAAGCTAGAAATGTGGGTCATCTAAGGAAAATGGCAAAGAGGGAATAAAGTAAGCTAAGAGGGAAGCCATGAAAGCCATTAGCACTGAAAGTGCTATCAGAGTGGAGTCATCCAAGCCCATTGGAGCTCATAATTTGTCACAGATTTCTCTGGATGTTGCACATGGAACCACAGGACTTAATGTTTGCCCTGCTGAATTTTGGACTGGCTTTTGTCTCACTCCTTTGTATCCCTGTTTGTAACTTTTGGAATGGAAATGTTTATTTTGTGCCTTTAAATGCTGGAAGTGTTTAAGTTTTCATTTGTACAGGGCTTGCAGCTAAGAGCTTGCCTGAAATCTCAGATAAGACTTGAGACTTGGACTTTTCAGCAATGCTGAAACTGTTAGGACTTTGGCAATTCTTAGAGATGGACTGTCTTTTGCATAAAAAGGTATGTATGAGTCTTTGAGGGACCAGAAACCAAATGTTATGGTTCTAATATAATATATAATGGTGATACACTTAATATTAGTTCTTAAGGATTGTTAAACCTGTATTATATCTTCAAATTTGAAATGATAAAACAAACATATTTTTGTATCTATAAGATGGTCTAAAGAAATATTTCTGGTTGCCAAGTTGACAAGGGCTGGACTGTAATAGTTGATACGCTGTGTCAACTTGAGAAGTTTAGAAGTTCAACTCAATGACTCAGCAGGGGGCTAGAATCCTCCTTTGTAAACATCTGAGCCTGTTCCAGAGGAGGGAACAGAGATGATGTGATTGCTATACCCACCCTGGGTGAGGGGTTGCCTGCTTACAATATAAGGGAGGAAAAGAAGTTTGCTCATTCTCCTTTTGGCCTTTGTTGCTTTTACTGTCTTCTGTTACCTTGAACTGTTGTCCCTGTGCCACCCAACCTGCTTTTGAATCAGCTGATTACAGAACCTACACAAACAGTGAGCTAAACAAACTTTCCTTCCTTAATTCTGGGTGTTGGGTATTTTATTTCAGCAATGAGAGAAAGGTAACTAAGACAACTGGAATCAGAAAGTAAGCTGTAATACTGAGTTTGAAAATTATCTTTAATGCTATAGAAAAAAACAAACAACATGATAGAGTGGCATGAATATTTTGTCATCGAAAGGTCATCCTCAAAGATTCATGACAGGTTCATTGGAGGGAGATAATCCTGCAAGAAAGATGTTCTTAAAAGTTATGACAAATATCAAGTGAGAGTTGATAATTGTGGTGGCAGAGAAGGAATCTGGTGCTGATTTTGGAACTATGCAGAAGATAAATTTTACACACATAATAATGCTTGACTAGATAGAGGGACAAAAGTTATAGCATCTAAATAACTCATTTGATTTTAGGTAATGAAAGGGTTATTAAGTTAAATAAATACACAAGAGGAACAGATGCTTAGAGAGCTTTTTTTTGGATACATTAGGCTGAGTTCCCCATGGAATGTTTAGATAAAGGTCCACTTAGAAATAAAACAAAAAAGCACAGAGTTCAGGAATCACATTCTGAACATTGGACTGCTTTGAAACTGTCTCTGCTAGATCAATTAGTCTGCACCTTCATATTCAGCCTCACACAACACTTAAGTCATGAGCAAAATGTAGACAAGTTCTTTGCCCACATGTGACATGAATAGCCGATAGTCCAATTCCCAATAGACTCCCCATTTCTTTCTGAAATTTCATGAGTCTGGCCTTTACTCTCATTTCTATTAGCATTCTGGTGTGAGTTACTTCCAGAATTTCTGTCAGTCTCTTCTTGTAGTAATCTTGGACTTCTCTAGCCTGTATCTCCAAACCTTTCAAAATTCTTCCCAAAAACTATGTCCAAAATGTTTTAAGCCATATGGTAAAGCACAGTCAGAGGAATAATTCCACTTCTGATAAAAATGTTCTTTATTAGTCACTTTTCCATTGCTGAGATGAAATATTTGACAACAGCTTAAAAAGTACAGGTTCATTTAGCTCATGATTTCACAGGTTTCAGTGAATAGTCAGCTGAGTCCAAGGCACAAACATCATGGCAGAGGGACCATCACAGACAAAAGTTCTTCATCTCAGGACAGCCACAAGTAGAGAGACAGAAAGGAACCAGAAAGATGTAACTTTCCAAATCATATCTCCTGTGATTCACTTCATACAATTGATTCCTACCTTCTTAAAGTACACTCAACTATGAAGTCATTAACAGTTGAATGTGCTGATAAGTACAGTGTCTTCATAATCCAATTACCTGCCCCCTTCAAAAAAGTTTTGCCCCTGAACATGTGAAACTTTTAGGGGACATTTAGGTTTAAACAATTACAGATTATGATTAGTTATCTTTAGAAGCTGGGAAATGGAGTAGAGAGAGATTGGGGAAGTGTTTGATAATATAGTTGAGCAGTGATGTAGAGGTAGTGTCTGCAGACACAGTTGGGTTTTCAATGCATGTTCATTAAGTGAAAATGAATAACAGTCAAGGGAATATGGTAAGAAAGCAAGTGTAAGAAGAGAGAGGATAGGAGGAGGAAAATATATTAAGTATACTTAATGTCTTATACAAATGAATTGATGATGTTGAGTTTTTGATGAACTTGGGAAATTGTCTTTGAAATCAGTTCCAAAGTGAAATTTAAAAATAAGTATCTAGGCAATGGTAACAGCATGATAAAAAGGGTTTACTCTCCCAAGAGGAGACAGAAGAATATATTTCTTCAGATGTATGTATTGTAGTACAAGTGGTGAAAGAAATATGTTTCACTTCTTTATAACCTCATTATGTTCTTTCTGTAAATAGCTTAAAGGAAAAAGCAGTGCTTAAGTGACGGCTGCTCTTCACTATCATAAGACAAAATGCAGGGTCTGAGTCTGAACTGAAAGGAGTTTTGATTGTGTAGATTCAGGATCAATCCCAAAATTGTGTGCCTTGGAGTTTTATCACCATTCAAGGCAAGTTTTGAGGCTTTTGACATTGTGAAGAAATAGTGACAGATCAAAGGATAAAAGAAAAATCACTGCAGATAAAAATCAGTTCACACACTTTAAAGATAGGTATATGCTATATACCATTGGGGTACAGGGTCAAACTGTTAGTGCTGATGAGATGGCAGCTCAAGGGAGCAGAAAACATTTTATGTTGTGATGACAGTGGATGACCAACACGCTGATCTTTAATCCCTGTGTTTGCCAGTGGGAAAAAGCAAAGGAAGGCAGACAAATAAACACACAAAGAAGTTTCTTCAAAGCCTGTCTGAAAGTCTTGAATTTCCCCAAACTGTTCTTAGAGATGCCAATGAAAATTCTAATCCCATCTAGAGAAAATTTTCTTTTCCTTTATGTTCTTCACTTCTAACAGTAAAGCAAGAATTCAGATGGACATTCGTTTTTGTTCAAGGGAGGATTGCTACATTATATTAAATTTTCTTTTGTATAAAACATTCATAATGTATTTTTGTAATTTATGTACAACCACTTAAATTTTCATACTTTATCAGTGTATTCCTTAGACTTGGAATTTTGAGAACTTGGAAATTTAAAGACAGTGCATGTGAGGCTTCATTGATTTAATTATCCTTTCTATGTCATCATTTTCAAGTGAACATATAGCAATAGTTTGGCCAAAAATCAAACTCTGGTCATGCATGGTGGCTCGCTTGTAATCCCAGCACTCAGGAGGCTGAAAAGAGGATTACCACAAGTTCAAGGCCAGCCTGGGCTACATGGTGAGTTCAAGGCCAATTTGGATTACATAGGGAGACCCTGTCTCAAAAACAAAAGCAAAAGCAAAACAAAGCAAGTAAGTAAACAAACAACAACAACAACAAAAACCTAAACTAACCTTGCTTTCTTCATATTCACATATAGTTCCTATGAAAGGATGATAATTTGTTATAAGTATGAGTGCTGCTTTAATAACTGCCTATTCATTTAAGAGCTAACATATAAAGTATAGAAAGAAAGAGAATGAAAGAAAGAGGAGGAGGGGGCAGAGGGTGAAAGAGAAAATAAGAAAGAATATGTTTGCAATGTATAGCTAAAATAACCCCTTTTATTAGGGGCATTTTAGATTAAAGATTCTGGTAAAAGTTATAACTGTTGATTTAAAAATATAACATTGGAATTAGGAGGAGGAAAGAGAAAAAATAGAACTTGCTATAGAAATAAGTAAGCACCTTGCATTTCTTGTTTTTTTTTTTAAACTTAAGATTGCCTTTTATTCTAACAGCTGTTGTTAGAAGAAAAATAATCCACCCACTCCTCAAGTTTCTGTCTATTTGTAATTTCCCAGCTCCCTGGAGGCTTGGTGAATTGTGTGGCATTTTTCCAGAGAAAGATTGCCCAGTTCGGAGCCGTAGTGAAGTGCATTCTGGTGTGCCTCTGCTATCGCAAGCCCTGTAATGGATGTCTGTTAGGGTACCTGGGTAGTTCAAAGACTCTGTATTTTTACTCTTTGTACAGATTGACTGCCACAGAGTATGAGAGCACCGTTTTGTGAAAAATGAAGATTTTACAAAATCCTATACAACCTCCTCTATGACTCCTTTAAATACAATTCCTAAAACGTACCTTCCCAGTTCTCGATTACAGTAGATTATAGAATTCTTATGGATTTAAAATAGGCCAAAAATTTTTTACTGAATAATATTTCATTTTGATCATTTAATGCAAGTGAAAAGGTAGAAGCTATGTTTGTGTTGAAAATAATCACTTAAGTTTCCATAGTGCTCAAATTAAAATGATTTTTATATTCTGGGACAATTTACTATGTTCTCCTAGTTATACAAAACTGTTTAATGTATGATGATTTATTATTTTTCTTTATATAATAACTTTCTTAGGTGTATAACAATATACTGTACTAAATAGATAATCTTCCAATATGGAATACACTTAGCTTTCCCTCTAGAAAATTGAGAAAGTAGGCAAAATCACACTAATGTTACAAAAAGCATCACCATTCAAACCAAGGGGACTACCTATATTCTTATGAAAGACTTAATTCTAGAAATAGGTAAATAGTTTGCTCCTAAATTTTTTTTTCAGATTTATTCCATAAAATTCTTCAGAAGTTAATTACAAGAGCTGATTGGAAAAGAGCTGGGTTGTAATTTTGATTAAATGAAAGATCATTTTGTAAATTTTATTTTATTTTAGTTACTACATAAAGTGGTGATATTGGAAGTAACATGTATTTCCAAATATTATATACCATGCTACTTGAAATAGATTTCATTATGAGCAAAAGTTCTGAAAACTATATGTGAAGAAAGTTTAGCTATTGAATTTCACTGTTTTTCCTGACTCTCTCTCTGAACAGGCATGACTGTGGGAGGGTGGCCTGTCTGAGGTGTGACCTGCTCTTCCAGTGTGGGGCAGGAGACAGACACTGAGTCCCAGCCCTCCATGCCCTGGATGGCTCGCACCTACAGTGTGATAGACTTGAAGGCTCCTGCTCCACGCCCCATCCTCCATACCTAGACTCTTAGTCACACTAATCCTTTTCATCACTCTAGAATTACTTGCTTCCAAAGTAAGACCCATTGTCTGTGCTGTTCCCTGTCCAGAGTTGCCTGAGAGCTGCCTTATTCCAGTGACAACCTCATTTTACTTTTGTGCCACCCATTTTCACTGGGCTTTCACCACAGTCATCAACTTCTTACTGATGCCCAAATACATCTCTCAGGATGGTGGCCGCAAGTCTTTTTTAATACCCTATTAGGTCTCCTAATAGGGTACTCCAACTTACCTCCAACTTCTAAAAGTAAAACTATTTGGCTCTTTATAGACACTATTTAGGTACTTTTATCTAGCACAAAGATTTAAGAAATCACCATCTGATCTTGCTATTCTTTATGTATTTATTAACCTTCTTTATCAATGGAAGAAGAATGGATTCTCCAGAAAACCCATCCATTTGTGTTAATGATCCTCCCTCTTTTCCCTCATGTGTCTTCTCACAGTTATTCTTATTTCTCCTACTCTCCATCCTTACTGATGCTTCAGTCTACAGTCATTCCCAAAAATTTTCTGTATGTATGTGAGCAAAAGATTCTTAGGGAGAATAAAAGTTCTTTGCTTTTGAAGTTTCAGAGCACAGACAAAAATGAAGTAAGTGATGCTATAAAGTTTTGTTTGAAGGAAAATGTGAGACAGAAGTGTGGAGATGAAAATCAACATTATTCTGTAGGGGAAGTTTGCAAAAGATAACTGAAATATTAGATTTGAATCATCATAAAGTCATACTTTATGGCAGCATTTGCCTTTGGGACCCTGATAAATGACATAGGTAAATGCTACATGGGAGACAGGGGTAGTACAGAAAAAAGTAGAAATTACAGGACTAACTGATCCCTTCCTAAATTTCAGTGCATTTCTGAGGAGAAGTAACTTCGCTATCAAATACACTTCTCTAGTTAACTGCTTCTGAAATCTAGATAGTTACAGAAATTGTTGCTGCCAATATGATTTTTAAATTAGGCCAATTAGACTACAAAATCAAGAGTCTTAGGTCCTAAATATATGTAAGGAAGAAAAGAAAAATGTTGTGAAAAAGAAGCCAGACTAATCTTTTAGAGAGGAATAACTGATGTGCTTATTTAATTTGCATGCCTAAATTTAAATGCTTCTTAATCCAATTCGTTAGTATGGAGTAATTTATTACTAAGCATATACTATATATCTATCTGTGCTTGGGTTTCCAAATATATTTATAACAAAGTGATATAAAACTTTTAGATGAAAAGATTTATGCACATAACATATCAGAGAATAGAGTTGGATTTTAAGCAACTCTGAAAATACATGCTCAATTAATAACCTATAAGTGGGATCAGAAAAATAAATATGGGATGGAATTATTTGAAGAGAAATAGAAAAGACTTTGAAATGGATAGAAAGAGTATTTAGAAAGAAAGGAACTAAGGTATTTCCATCTATGAGAGCAACATTTTATTTGTAGGAATGTATATAAAACCTAGGCTAGTTATTACTCTATTTAAATATTGCTGTTGGAGAGATAAAAGCGGAGACAATTAAATAAGTAAAAAAGAGGGTACTTAGCATTCCATAAAGTCACTTGCTGCGTCATTTTTGCTTTGTACTTTCACACATGCCTGAACAAACCTTTCTTTAGTATGTTTCATAGAATTTTATAGATAAAAGTATGGGCTCTGGAACCAGATCATCTGGTTTCAAAACTTGATTATACCATCTAGTAAGTGATTTTCAGAAAATTGTTCAGTTATGTTATCCCATAGGTTTTTTTTTCCATGTGTATAATGAAGATCATAAAAGAAACTTCTTGGACAGGTGATTGTGAAAATTAAATGACTTAAATATGTAAAAGGGTGAGCACAATGTTGACACAAAATACATGCCCTGTAAGTAGATACTGTCATTATTAAATTACTTTTTGCTAGTTTCTATGCTCCTAAGTTCAGGATTTATTATCATTTAAATCTATCCCCCAAAACCTCATCTGTTCAAAGGTAGGGCTTCTAGAAGGAGATTGGATTATGAGGGCACTACAGCTGATTTACTGATAGGAGACTGGTGTCTGGTTGGAGGGGAAATTTCCTGGAGGAGTGTATGACCCTGTCTGGCTCCTGCTTTATTCTTGGCTTCCTGGCTGCCATGATAGGAGCAGCTGTCTTCTATCAGACCACTGCAGTCAGCTTACTATGCACTACTCTTTTAAAAACTGTGAGCCAAAATAATTATTTCCTCCTTTAATTTGTGGATGTCAGGTACTATTATCTCAGCAATGAGGAAAGTGACTAAGAGAGACATTGAGAATTTATTTTATTTAAAAGTATTTGTCAAGTAAAGATTGAGTTTATTCAATTTATTCAGTGTGGTGATTATGCATATTCATCTGTTTTTCATACTTGAGACTGGGTAATTTATAAGTAAAAATATTTATTCAGCTCACAATTTTGGAAGTTGAAAGTCAAAGTGTTATAATGACACCCTTGTCTATGTCACATTGTAGGGCTGCAGCCTAGCAGGAGTATGTGGTGAGAAATCACATGGTATGACAAGAAAGGAGAAAAAGCTGAGGAGCCAGTTTTGTTCCTTTGTAACAAACACTTGCCAGAAATAACTAGGGCCCTGGATAGCTATCTCAATCTCTTTTGAGGTTGATGTCCCAATGACAGTCAACCTTCATTAGGGTCCGCCTCTTGAAAGTTCCACCACTTCTTAATGCTGCCACATTGGGGACCAAACTTCTAACACAGAAACTCTCTGGAACAAACCACATTCAAATCATAACACTTATACAGAGTGCATGATCACCACAATCAAATTTATGTATTCTCTGCCACTTTTTGCTGTACCTGAGATCTCCAAAACTTGTCCATCTTACAACTGAAGTTTGTGCACTTTGACCAGCACCTCCCAAATTTTGCCATCTCCTGGCTCCTGGGATACAATTCTACTCTGTTTCTATTAGCTTAACTATATTTAGATTTTAAATATAAGCAAAAATATGTAGTATTTGTCTTCCTATGCTTGATTTACTTCACGTAATATAATGTTCTCTAAATTAATTTATATTGTTGCAAATGACAGGGTTTCTTTTTTAGAAAATGAATAATATTCTACTGTATATAAGTAACATTATTTGATTATTCATCAATGATGGGCACTTAGATTATTTCCATAGCGTCACTATTGGGAATAATGCTGCAATGAACATGAACACGAATGGAAGATATATCTTGGAAATACTGATTTTATTTTCTATGGAAACAAAGAGAAGGAGGGAGTGAGTGAGGAAAGGAGAGACAGAAAGAGAGACAGAGAGAGAAAGAGAGGTGGTCAGATTATTGGATCATAGCAGTGAGATCACTGAAGTGAAATTTCTGGATTATGAATATAGATTTCTGTTTAATTTTTTGAGGAACTTCCATGTTGTGTACCATAGAGTTTGTACCAATTTGCATTCCCATCAACAATATACAAGCGTTCCTTTCTGTCTACATCATTGCCAACGCTTGTTATCTCATCTTTTTTTTAAAATAATAACCTCTTTTTTCATAATAGTGTGAGATGATATTTCTTTATGCTTTGGGTTTGTATTTATCTAATATGATGTTGAGCACATTTTCATGTACCTTCTGACCATATGTCTACTATGTTTGAGAAATGTCCATTCAGGTCCTTTGCCTATATTTAGTTTTTTTACTATTGAGTTATATTGACTTCTTATAGACTTTGGCTACTAATGCTTTATCATATGTATGATTTGCAATTATTTTCCCATTAGATCAACTTTCTTGTGATTGGTTTGTTTACTTTGCAAGCCAAAGCTTTTAGTTTGATGTAGGCTTACTTGTTATTTTTAGTTTTTTTTCCCTGTGCTTTTGCTAACCTAGCCTCCCAAAAACATTGTCAATCCTCATGTAAAGGAACTCTTCTCTACACTTTCTTGAAATAGTTTTACAGTTTCTGGTCTTACATTTAGATCTTTGATCTTTGATCCATTTTTCAGTTGATTTTTGTGTATGGTATAATTTGTGCATTCAATTTTATTGTTTTTCATGTGGGTATTCAGTTTTTCTAACATCAACTGTTGAAGAAACTTTCTGTATGTTGTACTTTTGATGCTCTTATTAAAAGTTAATTGACCAATTATGCATCAGTTTATGTCTAGGCTGACAATTATGTTCCACCAGGAGGTCTTTACCTTTAATGTTTTAAAATGCTAGTGCCTGACATGGACCTAGAGTATAAGAAAAACTAAATTACCATTTGACGGAAGACAGAATTACCACTTAAAAGAAGCAGTTTCTGATACTCTACACTCTTTGCCCAATAGACACACTTATGGCAGAGGTGCAATTTAGTTTAATGAACACCCTGGGTATCATTAGTGTATCCCCCCCGATTCAGATTGCTTACTACTTGGACTCGTTAAAATTCTGAAAGTCATTACAGAGACTTTAACTTTCTTTTACCAAAAAAAGAGGCCCAATGCACAAGAATGGCTATTTCCTCTGTGTGGAAGTGAGTGTTAATACACTTTTGTTTTTCTGGTAGCCATTGTGTGTTTTTGAGAGGGGAGGACTGTGATGTTTGCAATGTTTGGGCAACATCTGTCTGGTAATTGTGTAGAAAATGAATTGTTATGAACAAAGAGCAGTGAGAAGGCTTTTGGGTAGACATGAGGCAAACAGGTTAGGAATTCAATGAGCATCTTGTTCATCTTTGCAGTAGTTGTACCAGATATTGAGTATGGATTAAGAATACTGCATAATAAAGGCCATTGGAAATAAGATGTGGAGAATGCTTTTTGAAAGCCATAGTTCATTTAGTCTTTATTTCACACCTGTTACTATTTATATTTACTTTTTTCTTCAGTATAAAGTTTAAGCTAAGGATTTTAAGTTTGAGAGAATGTTGACCTACCCTGATGGTCCATTTATGTGTCCACTTGACTATGTCAAGGTTGCCTAGATTTGTGGTGAAAAATTATTTTTAGTGTTCCCATGAGGCGTTTCAGGATGCTATTTGCATTTAAATCATCACTGTGCATAAAGCAGATTGATTTCCATGACGTGAGTGGGCTTCCCCTGTTCATTTGAAGGACTGGAAGGAATAAAAGTGCTGACTCTTTCCTCAGTAGAAGCTTGTTTTGTTTGAATAATTTTGAAGTGGGACATTAGTTTTTTTTCCTGTCTTTGAACTTGAAATGAAACATTGCTTTTCCTGGGTCTCAAGCCTCCTTGTCTTTGGACAGAAACTGCATTCTGAGTTCTCCTGCATTTTCAGCTGCTGGGTCACACTGAAGGGCTCAGACATTGTCTACTTTCATAACCACATGGGCCAATTTTTATGTGTATAAAATGTAAAATCTATCTCTTTTGTGGTGTGTTTTGGAGAACTCCAATGCAGCTGCATTATAGGTTTTCCTAACCTAATGGGCAGTTTGTTTCAGTTTTATATAGATACTGAAACAAAAGAACAAATACTCATGTTACTTAAAAGTATCCTCCTCCTACTAAGCACACTGTCACTGACATTAAAATTAACATTACTGCTTAAAATTTTCTGTCCTCTCCTAATGGCATCTTTATGTAAAGTTTATTTTCTACTGGTATATTTAATGATTATTTGGATTTTAGTTACATTAGGCTTTAACAAACCAGACAACTTGTAAAATGATAAGTAGTTTGAAAGTTATATAGTGAAAATTTATAAGGAAAATAACCTTTTGGTTTCCTAATTTATTGTCACTACTAAAAAGTATACCAATATATTTATATTTCTTCTTTTAAAATATGTGACTTGTTCAAACTTAAACATTGGGTGATTAAACACTTTAAGCCAAAAGTTTCCAGTATTTGCAAACAATGAAAACTTAAAATACTACATCTTTATATGATTAGCTAGCTCAAATAGCACACTTAGGACAAAATGTTTAGTTATATGTATATATACATATATTTTGTTTAGATGTGTGTGCAGTATATATGCATATATATATATATATATACATATATATATTATATAAAGTTAGGCTTGTCCAACCATGTATCCTGTATACTCTCTTTATAATAATCTCTGGCCCTCAAATATATTTAGGCGGGCATTAAGTTTACGTTTAAATAGTGGCTGACATAGCCAGTTTGTAGTACATAACAATAGTAAGAAAACCATCACTACGATGGTGCTGCTGAGTATGATGATAAAACATGCTGAGTGGGGTTAAGTAGTTTACACAACAATTGGGAGACTGTCATGCCAGTACATATTATCCATAGCACTAAAATGCATTTATAAAGAATATAAAGTCTGTTCTCTTGGTAGGCACTATTGCAAGGTAAGCAAACTGCAGGCTCTGATCTTAGGCCCACTGCATTGAATCAAAAGTATCACGTAATCAAACATGGAACAGGAGGACTGTTTCTGTCCTGACAGCCTGACTTAGTCATTTGCTAATAGTAAAGGTAGACAGAAAAGGTCAGGTGCTTTCTGGGTCTCGGGATGTGTTCATGAACTTACAAATAAAGTGAGTTTCTCCTATTGTACTACCTCTTCGTCCCTTAAGATCTAAATTATTATTTCACCTGAATGCATCTGGTTGATGTTGTTTAAATCTGCAACCTTATTTTCTAAGGAAGATGAGAAACATGGCTTTTAGCATTGCAATCTCAAGAATGCAAAGATTTTTACAAAAAGATTGATCAGAAGATGGTCTTCCAGGTCTCATCCCATCTTTTATGTCTATTTTGTGAAGTCTTATCACATCACTGTTTTCTAACATAATAGCATTTATTACAATGTCTAGTCATTTTTTTCAATTATTTTTTATTTGTATATTGTGAAACTCCTACGACTGGACTGTAAAGTCTATAATGGAGCTGTCTTAGTTATTCATTACTTGGCATGTATAAATATATATTGTTGAATTGAATTGAATGGATAGATTGATGGATGGATGGATGGATGGATGGATACAGTCTACCTACTATTGCTTTGCCTCAAACACCTGGAGATACTCTTTTGTCTAAGGTGATCATATAATACACTTTCAAACAGAGACACTTTGAGAGATGCACAATAAAGTTAATAATTATACTAACACAGCAGGCATGAGATGGATTTGTCCAAAACACACTGCGACATACAGTTGTCCTACTTACTATAATCACTATTCTCTGATAGATTTCTCTTCTTGAATCACCTTAGAGAATGTCTTTATCTGGCCTAATCCTTTTATTTTCTCCAATTTTCCATTGATAAGAGTTTTGGTTACAGGGATCATAATAGCAAAATTTGTACTTGTGGAATTTCTGCCTAAAATATTCTCACAAATCCTATCTCTGTGTATCATTTCAACTTGATTCTAGCAGATTATTCAACAACCACTGGCAGAATTTATTAGAAACACATATTCATCCATTTTTTTTTAATCCATAGAAAAGATGTGGTATTGTTATACAATGGAGTACTACTCAGCTATAAAGAATGATCACATTGAGATATTTATAAATAAATGGACACAACTTGAGACCATACTCATAAGCACAACAAACCAAACTCACATGTGTAAATACCATATAGTCTCCCTAGTATGAGAGTTGGTAAGAGTATATAAGATTATGTGGTAATCATGATTCCCCATTTCATTGCTTAGAAGCCTTTCAATGTTTTCATTCCTCAGTTGGAATGGTTTTATTCAGTTTTGTTTGACTTTATTATGTGTGATGGTATGAACAGCTGTTTTGCAGACAACAAAACATTATGGCAGCTATTGCTGAATTAATATCATCTTCCTTAGAAGTCCTACCATGCTTCTATTCTTCTATTACCATAGTTTCTATCATGTTGTGTCTTATTGGGATTTTAATATATGTGATAGTATAAACAAATTTTTTATTGAAAATGAGATATTATAGTAGCCATTGATCATTTCTGTTATTTGGTTCAGAATTCCCTATAATTCTTTCATTCTTTTGAATCATTTTATACTATTTTTTTATGTTTGATATTATTGTATGTGAAACTATGCTCAACTATAGCAGAGAAAGAGATATTGTGATAGCTACTGTTAATGTCCAGTTGTCTTATTGTAAAGTGCTGTGTTGCTTATGTTTTTCTGTTCTGATCTGCTTTGTTCTGCCCTCTTTTGTTTTATTCTCTTTAAAATAAAAAAAGATAACAGTAAAAAAAGAAATACATATTCAAAGAAATTCTTCCTGGATATATTGATTTCCTTGGGGAGTTCAAAAATTCATTCCTTATTTAAAAATGCCAGTTACTCTGGCATATGGTTATATTTAGATAAATGAAAATAGAAATCTCTGATATATTTCCCATATTTGATAAAAGAATAAATGTCTTTAACTGATGTAATTATTGATATTAAGTAAGGTAAAAAGTATAAATGGGCTGGCAGTTTTGAATTGATAAGACATTGTACTCCCTCCTGTTATATGACATGGGGTTGCAGCTTTCTGATCCCAGAGCTGGGATCAATTGTGACTAATTTGATTTCAAAACTAGGTGACTCATTTTACTTCATCTTGTTTATCCTATGATATATTGCGATTCTTCAATGGAGATCATAGCACGCTGTCTTCATACTGTAAGTTCTTGGAAAATACTGGAGAACAAAGGAAAGACAAAAGAGAATGAAGAAATGAAGGAGGAGAGGGAGGAAGGAGGATTTAAATGATGGTATATTGTAGGATAAATAGCAGAAAAACAAGTAAACTGTTTTTCATCAGGAAGCATGTCTTAGTTACTTTTTTCTTATTGCTGGAACAGCATACTTGATGCCCAAAATGAAGAAAAGGTTTATTTAGCTTACAGTTCATAGAGGTTTCAGTGGACACTCTGCTGGCTCCAAGGCAGGGTTCCAATGGCAGAGGGGCAACCATTCATGGTGGGCAAGTGACAAGAGCAAATGGGCAGAAGGTAGGAACATGCCTCTTTCCCTCCCTTATACCCAGGGTGGGTGCAGCACTCACTGCCAATCCCAACACTGGCCAACGAACCAATCACAAATGCTAGATTCAGCCAACTTCCTAAGGCCCACCCCCCATGGCTACATGAGGTTCTGGGAGGGGGAATCTAGACACAAAACATAATAGGGAAATTTTCATTTAGGGATGTAAACACTTGAAGTCTTTTGGGAAGAAAACAGCATTATATCCTCATTGTTTTATATGACTAGTAAATAAATGAAAATTTGTTACATTGGTTTTTAGGTGTCTTGCTTAGCTAGCATAGTTACAGTTTTGAAAATATTTAAAAAATGTAATTGACATTTTTATTTTATTAGGTGATATAGCAGGTTGATGTAAGAAAGGCCTGGGACAAGATGAACTAAATCAGGACTAGAATTTGAGAATCTTTTTTACTACTCTTATTCACTTTTGTATTTTATTTCATTCAACTTTCTAAAGTCCAGTATGTAAATTTTAGTTCCTTTTTAATTTTAAAGTTATGAGAATATGAAAATTAGTTGAGTTAATTAATGGGAGTCATTGTTATTTGAGTCACATTAGCTAATAAATGAAAAAATGCTAGGGAATATTAAAAGAGATATTAAAAAATGCTACTTGGCTTTTCTGCAGAGTTTTATTTTTAAATCATCAATAGCTAAAATGTAGAGGTATGTTATATTCAATTGCGTTACAGTCTTTGGCCTGGTTTTCATTGTATTTATTTCTTGATTTCCTTCAAGTCTAGCACGGTTTTTTTCAGATATTGGTGCATTAAATAGTTTTTCATGTTTATGAACTGTTTAGAAATGATGAAATTCCAGTTCTATCTGTCCTATGTCAAATTCCCACATCATGCAATCATTGCAAAGCTGAAAGGATTATCTCTATTAACTGTGAACAATGTGTGATTTGGACAATGCTAAATTCAGTAGACATTCACTTTCCTCATATGAAGTGACTTTATTTACTCTAAGTTTTAGTTTATTTTCTATTTCTATAATAGAATTTCTGAGGTGTAAAACAAGTTTATTTAGCTTATAGCTTTGTACAATGATGGTCCAAGACTGGGCTACCCTGACTTTTCGACCCCTTGTGAGGGCTTCATGACAAATAGCACTACAATGGGGCCTGCTGAGGATTTCAAACAGCGAGAAAAAAACCCAAAAGTGATTGATAGCAAACAGCTTCAAGGATCCTGTGAGAACCACATTAATACAGTACCTTCTCAGGGTAGTCTCCATGATGATCTAACTACATTCTACTGGGCCTCACCTCTACAAAGTTTCACTACCTCCCATTACAATGACGCTGAAATGCTCCAACACATATCTGAACCATAGCAACTTGGATCTTACATCTTAGAGAAATGTATTTTCCATCACTCTCTCTAGCCAATAGTTATTATATTGAAAAATGTATGTGCATTCCAATAGAGGAATTTAGTCAGCTCAGGCAAACATGGCATGTGTGGATTTCAGGGATAATTAGGGGCCCTCTAAAGTGCTTTTCTTGAGTTGAGAAATGATTGTTTGACAGACACCAAAGAAAGAACCTCATCTGATACTGAAAATGGCACATTGGGGCCTGTAAAAAAACCTTCTGTTGCATTGGGAGTAGAAAAAGGCAAGGATGCAGAAACATAAAAGTCAGAATCAAAATGGCATAGAAGAATGAGAAAGGAAGTAGAAAAGGAAAAATTTTATAAAAAGAAATATGTGAGTTCCATGTTTTATTTAGCAGTCTTATCAAAATCATAAGGGTGTGTTTTGTCAATCATAGTCCAGTGTCCTCAGGCCTAACAGGAAAACAACATGAATATTCAAAGTGCTTCACAACTTACATTTTCGAAAGCAAGTGAATTTGCTTATATTTGATATCAGTCCAGCAGACACAAAGTAGCACTACAGAATTCCTATAAATCATCTTGTTTTTATTGAATTTACTACTCATAAAAGCAGTACAGTTGCATTTGAGGAAGTAATGGAAAATGAATTTTGATGGCTTTCTTGGACCTGTTAATCCACCCTCATTACATCATTAGTCTTTTTCTTCCAAGTTGTTTGATGGCTATCTGCTTTTATAGATGAACCCATTAATTCCTTGAGAGATTAAATGATGAGCTGTGCCTGGCAGTCAGGTGCAGGGTTAAGATTAGATAAAAATTCCTGCAGTTTTAGTGATTGCTAAATTATGAGGATAGCAATCCTCTTTCTTACACAACCCTGTATTCAGAAGTTACCTATTAACTTCTATCAGACTGGAGTGGTTTATATACCTTTACAGAGAAAGTTTCTATGAAGGTAACAAAGAGCAGGTCGTTACATCACATGATTCCTCTTCAGACGCAAACACAATTTAGGTAAAATTTCTTGAGGAAATATAAATGTTTTTCAGTTTATAAAATAGATATGTATTAAATAGTTCAGTGAGCATTTATTTGACCTGATAATATTCCAGACAGTACAACAAGCTCTACTGAGGATTACAAAAATATATACCCCATAGAATCTTCCCACACTGATTGTTTTATTGTTGTAGTCATTTATGGCCGTTTTATGGTCATCAGTAACTTGTTATATTAATGAAAGTGATAGCTTGATCAGGAAAGATTTTATGACCTGGGAAACATTTTTAGATGAATACATTGTTAACAGGTACAGAAATCTGGCTCATTTCAGGTGTCACAAATAACATGGGACTCTGCCTCCCAATTAAATCCCACCAGAGAAAAAGATATTGCTGCTTAGCAGTTAGCATATACACTGACACATCTGGGATGCTTTGCGATGTGAGTGTTACTGAAAACACAAATTCAAGGTAAGATAAGCATTATAAAACACCTCATATTACAAAAGATAGGCATCTCTTTTCATAATTTTCCTTTCTTTTCCTTCTTTTCCCCACAGTGTCGTGCTGTGGTTGTCTAATTTTTCTCAAGTGGGGAAAGTACAATAATGTTATATTTCAATTCTGCAACCCTATAATGACACTGTAACAATGAAGAAGGCAGTACACATACTTAAAATTTTCCCCTTCCACTTACTGTTGGAGAAAAACAAACTTCAGATTAATTGTGAGGATTTCACCAGGGAATTGCCTAATTAAAGATGACCAAAGAAGCCGCAGCCTCGAAACTCTAATTTGACAGGCTGGATACTTAGCATGTCTGAGAGGCAGTTCTCAGGGGCAGTGCTGCAATCTATTCCATTAGTATAGACCTGTGGAACTGTGCTCCAACAATAGCAGTGCACCAAGGAATAACTTACTTACAGGAATAATAAACATTTATTGTATTTGCTTGCTTTGTTTCTCACCTTTCTAGTAGATATTTTATCACCAAAACGAAAGAACTGTTTTATGGACAAATTGCTCCGAGGTGCAGACTTCAGTGAAGTCTGGAGATCCAGCCATGACAGCCTTGAGTATAATTTTCACCTGATGGTTGGATAAGAACATTTTTGAAGATATGTGAGCAGCATTTAAGCACTACTTCTATTATTTTCAGCAAACAGAGCTTTTAATGCTGCTTTGTTTTTCTCTTGTTAAAGCTTCACAGTAGTAAATGCTGATTGATGCTCAAAAGAGAGAGGATTACAGGAAGCTAGTATTGCATACTGATTCCTCCAAATGCGGGGATGGGAAAAATGCAGAAGAATGTGAGTAAATGTTATAAACATTTAGGAGAGAGAAAAGAATAAACAGAAAGGGGAAGCATGCTAATATGTTATTCTGGCAACAGCGCCACTTTCTGTACTAAATGTACTTTATGTGTTCAAGTATGTTATTTTGTATAAGAAATGTAAAAATATATAAATGAAAGCAGCTTAAACCTTCTGTCTAGTTCTTGATCATAACTTCCTTAAGGAGTAGAGATTTCCATCTATCATCACTAAATTACACATTAGGGTCATTATTACTAATTTCCTTTTATTTCAGTATGTTTTGTTGTGGCACTGTGACTGACACTGCCTGAACTTTCCATTTGGGTATTTGCTCATGAATTTTTGTTTTAATTTTGATTTGTTGCTTTTTCTGTTCTGTTCTGTACTGTACTGCCCTTTCTTTGCCCTTTCTCTTTTCCTCTAACCCATCCTGCTTTGCCTTGCTCTGCCTTGCCTTGCCTTGCCTTGCCTTGCCTTGTCTTTCTTTTCTTTTCTTTTCTTTTCTTTTCTTTTCTTTTCTTTTTTCTTTTCTTTTCTTTTCTTTTCTTTTCTTTTCTTTTCTTTTCTTTTCTTTTCTTTTCCTTTCCTTTCCTTTCCTTTCCTTTTTCCTTTCCTTTCCTTTCCTTTCCTTTCCTTTCCTTTCCTTTCCTTTCCATTCCTTGTCCTGTCCTGTCCTGTCCTGTCCTATCCTGTCCTTTTTCCTTTCCTTTTCTTTCTTTCAGTCCTTTACTGTACTCTATGTAAACTATACAAAATGATATTTTGATACAAATATGTATTTCAGTGAAATGATGCAGTGGTTTACATCTGGATGCCTCCCAAAGCCTCATGCAGCCATGGAGGGCAGGCTTTTTGGAGGCAGCTAAATCTAGTATATGATTAGTTCATTGTCTAGTGCTAGGATTGGGGGTGTGAGTGCTATACGTATCCAAAGGAGGGATAGTATGCATACAGTATAAGGGAGGAAAACAGACTTGCTCCCTCTTTTTGCTTTTTTTTTTAACTTTTTACTGTCTTCCACCACTATGAACTATTGCCCCTCTGCCATGCCACCCTACCTTAGAGCCAGTTGATTATAGACTGAAACTTCTATAAACTGTGAGCAAAATAAATCTTTCCCCCTTCAACTTTGGGTGTTGGGTATTTTGTCTCAGCTACAAAAGAAGAGTAACTAAGACAATTGTTATAGTAAAGAAAAGTAATATATTTTTCATTTCAGGTAGTTACAGCACTCTTTTGATGTTTGAAAAATATTTTTGGTGACAATTTTTTGGCATACAGTACAGAATTTTTAACTTGGTCCCCATTCCGTATGTCTCTGGGTTTGTACTAACATAAAAGTAACTTTTTGTTTGCTTTTCTTGATTCTCTGCTCTCTCCTTGACCCTAGAACCCAGTTTTGTTCTCTGTTTAAATGAGTTTTGCTTTTATTTTAACTTTTGATTCAACATAGAAACTCAAGCACACAGTATTTTTTTTTTTTTTTTGCTTCTCTCATTTGGCATGATGTCCTCCAAGTATTTTTATTTATTTTGTTGAAAATGGCAAGATTTTCTTTGTAAGGCTGGATAATATTCCATTGTGTGAGTGTAGACCAAATTTTTGTCATCCAGTGATTCCTCAGGGGCATTTTGGCCTCTACCTTGGCTATTGTAAATAGTGCCATAATGAACAAGAGAGAACAGATATCACAACAAGTTGGTGATTTTATTTCCCTTAGATATATGCACAGGAATGGGATTGCTCTGCGATATGGTCTCTCATCTGGGTGAAAACTTCCTCTGTGCTGAGGTCATATCTACATCAGCCCATGTGTGTCTCCTTTTTCCCCAGCCTTTTTTCTCTATGCCTATTCTCATTGGTGACTTCTTCCTTTCTCCCCAGACTCATGTAACCATTGACCCTTTGAACTCCAGCCAACAACATGTTCATGTTTCTCATTTCACATAAGTAAAAGGGATAAACAAAGACAGACTTAAGCCTTCTGACTTCCTTTTGATCATAGTTTCCTTAACAAGTAGGTATTTCCAGCTATTGCCAGTGCATTGCATTGTAGGATCATGATTACTGATTGTCCTTTTGCTTCAGTAAGCCTTGGCATGGCACTGCGACTAATTCTTTCTACGTTTACCAGTTGGCTATTTTGTTCATGAGCTTTTGTTTTAATTTTTTTAAAGGTTTTCATTCAAGTAGTTTATGTTGGTCCTAAGAAGTATTTGTATTGCTATTTTTTGTTTTGTTTTTTTCTCCTTAAAGTTTGTACCTGACTGAAGACCTCATTCATTTAACTTGCCACATCCTCACCCTAGCTCTGGGAACTCACTCAAATTAATCTGTTTGTATCTTCTCTCACTCTCTTGCTCCAGGTTTCTGTGCATATCATCATACTTCTTCTGTTTGCCAAATCCAGAAACCTGGGATATCTTAGACATTCTTCCCCTCTTTGCTGTATCTCTATCTTTCTATCTACATAATCACCTACTATATTTTGCTTTCTTTAGTCAGAAACAATGTCTCTACTTAAGACTCTTACAATTCTTCCTTGCATTGCTTAGCCATTGTTTTTATGCTAATATGATGTTACTCATCCTTCTTCTCTTAGTCACAGAATTCCAGCCAGGGAAATCTTTCTAAAATGTGAATCTAATTATACCCCCAACTATGTAAAATCCATCAATACCTCCTTATTTGCTTACGATAGAATCTATAATCCTTATCAAGACATAAGCCCTTCATTTTCTTTTTTTTTTTTCCACTGAGCAATTAAGACTTTTTCTGAAACACACAGAGGATTGTAAAGAAGTTATTTTCTCACAGTTTTGGGGCCCTAATCTTTTTTTTTAAATTCTGCCTGAAATTCTTTTCTTTTAAACTTCAGTTCACGGGTCACAATCCCCGCGAATTCTTCCAGATCACAGTCTCAAGTAGGCATCCTTAGATCTGCTCCCTGTCATTGGGGCTTCCTTCTCATAGCCGTGACACTGGTTTCTAGTCTGCTCTTCATACTTTCAGTTACTCCAAATAGGGACTGCGTAATCTGTGTTCATAATACAGTTCTTGCCAGAAATTAAATATTCTCAAATTTTAGAAGACCTAAGTCTAAATATCTTTTTTTTCTCATTTTCTTTAGGATAAAAACAGGATTCATTTTGCAAATGTTTTCTCATATTACTAATCTAGTATTTGATGGCTCATAATTTGTCTATCTTCCTCAAAATGGTTGTTCCTGAATAAAGGCATCTCAATACCACATTTCTCTGCCCCTTCTTGCTTGGAAAAGCCAGGTATTTTAATAGTACTAGTAAAAACAGAGATCCTGAAAAATCATGACTGTTTTTACAGGAACTCTAGGGGGCAAAATGGGGTGCAGGAAAAAACTAGAGTTTATCAGACAGGACGGCACAAATTCATTTCACTCCTATTAAGCTAAGACCTCTGAGTGGAGGGCATTATCAAGACAAGAGGTTATGGAAAGCCGGATTAAATTCCTTTGGCTCCTCTGTGGAGCTGGACAGGAACTCCTCAGACACCTGAACATCTGCCCCATACAAAGTGAGCTGAAGGCCAAACATATCTCCAGGTGTGACACACTCAGTTTAGTATAATTTTACAACAAATACATGAAAACATTAAATCTAACTAGCTTTGCCTAAGCAGAACCCAGATGAGAAACAGAGATCTAAAATGACTTACTGTATTTCAAAACTCAAGGGCTTTCTTAATCATTTTAGGGCATGCTAACAATTTTCCATAGATATGACAGTTATGAGGCAATTAATGGAATACTTTGCAAATCATCTGCGAAAAAGGAGGAAAAAAACCGTAATAACAGCTGAAGTAAAAAATGAAACTACTATAAATATACTTAATAGCTTCCATTAAAAGTGTCTTCCAACATTGGAAGGTTTAATCACAGTTACACTCAAATCATTGGTTATACTCTATTTCACAGTTATCCAGCTTGGGAAAATCTATACAACATTAAACATGATAGGTTTCATGTTTTTTTTTTTTTTATGAAAACTGGTCAGCAGTGGAAAATTTTGTTAGCTAATTTTATTAACACGTTTTATTTTCATTTAATTCTAAGAATAATAATTTTAAAAGCAAGTGGTTTTTTGTAAATGGTAGAATGTAATCTGTGGAAGGAGGGGAATTTTTCTAAAATTACAAGAACTGAGAAAAAATTCACATAGGGAAATACAGTATTTCCAAGTAAAACACGTTTACATCAGGAACAAATTTGTAAGAAAGTAACTGGGAAAAATATGTGCTTCAAATATAAAGGAAACATTTAAAATATTAAATATGTATAATGGTGGTATGCATTTCTAACAACCTCCCTGAAAAAGCTTAAAATATTGATCTGAAAGGAGTGTGCTCTAACAATTCACAAAATAACTACTCTGGAGTGGTACATTTTCAATTATTTAACCTTCAGAGTAATCAGTGAAGCATTATAACCTAAGACACATTTTTTACCTACTATATCAAAAATACTTTCAAAAGAAATATTTCGAGTTGGTAAGAGGGACAGAGGTCAGAATACTCTTTTGTCTGGCTGGCAGAAGATTAAATAAATTATAAAACAAAGAAATATTTCTAGAGAATAATTTGGCAGTTATTCTGTTACTGCCTTGGATTCAAAATCATTTCTATGAAGAATTTAATCAAAGAGGTAGTAAAAAAAATTTTAAGAAGTACTTGTGCATAAGAATTCTTAAAAGCTTTTTGTGTTTGAAATAAAAGACGTGTCAATAAAACAGAATATATTGTAGGCATTAAAACTGATATTTATAATAATTCAATAAATTAAAATATAAATTTAAAATATAAAGTACATACTGGTCTACTTTTATGTGTACCAAAAAAAAGGCAAAAGCTAATTCATTATAATGATTATCTTAGGTTTGGCAGCTTTATTGTTAATTATTATTATTTTCTTGCATTGTTCTCTACCTCCTTGATTTTTCCATAAGGTGCATTTATTACTATCTAATCAGGAAGGAAATATTGCTAATAAAAGGAATTTGGCTAGAAATGAATCATTAGGGAATAATGCTAATATAACACTCTCTGTTATCTACTACCTTCCAGTAAAGTAATAGATTCTTTATACACATCTTGACAATTCAGTTTTCTGTCTTGTCATTTGTTGTTCTAGTAAATGACTACTGCATTCTTTAGGGGAGGTGACATCAGCAATTAATATTTGTCAAGTTTCAAGTGATTATGAAATTATTTACCTTTCTAGACAGCTCTTCCCTAGTGAAGGTTTGGGTGATAAGAGAGACAGAAGAAAATACCATTCCTTGTGCTAAAAGAATTTAACCAGGGTAGTTAAGTAAACAGAATGGTAAGTTGTGAAAAAAAATCACCCATATAGTATGACCTAGTAATTTTCTGATTTGGCATGTGTTCTACAAGACTGACATTTGGAGGTGATATTTTTACTTTCTTTTTCAGATTATACCTTTGGTAGGAATTCAATCCTAAAGTAATAATTCAGTTAAAGTAACTTTAATAGAATTCCAAGTTAGTGTTTAAAAAATCTAAAAACAAACAAAACAAACTCTTCTGCAGTAGGAAATGAAGAAAATCTAAAATTTTTTGTTTGTTTTTAGTCAGAACAGTTCAGAATTCTATATTGTACAGTTAGGAGAAATGATATTAGAGAGTCTTTGAGATTCTTTATTGCTTATTGCCATAGCGCATTGCATGCACCTACAGAGGACATCAGTCTTCCCAGGATGGCACATGGAGTGCACATTTCCAGTGGAGGTGATGCCCTCCTGGAAGGCAGACACTTCCCTCCTTGTTACCTATAACACCCAGGGACAAGGAGGCAGGGAGGGGAAAGGCAGAAGTGGGGAGTGGTGAGGACCCCAGCCTTTTGAAACTCAGCTGGAAGCATCTCCTCACTGTTCTTTTAAACCCTCATTGTACAGCAAGGCTTCCCTTCTGTTATTGTTTTTAGAGTTTGCCTCAATTATCGCAGAACTTCAAAGGTGTTGTTAAACTGTTATTTTCATATTATTTGATTATGATTTTTTTCCATAAAGTAAAAACCAAACATTAAAAACTTAAGGTCCCGGTACTTCACAGAAGCTTTGTGACTACATTTCTCAGCACACTCACTTCAGGTTAGTTCAGGTGCCCCTTATGTGGAAAGCCCAAATCCCCTTTAAAACTGGGTATCCTTAGTTTCCCACTCCCACACTTTACTTTCAGCTCCTTTCCTCACAGCCTGTTTCTTCTTCCTCAGGAATTCAGAACTCTGATCTTTTTTCTCTCTGACCCCACAACTGCCACTGAGCAGGAACTTCTAACCAAGCTTTATGCCCAGACCTAATCGGCAGTTAATTTATAAAAGGCGTCCACTTACATACAAGAGGACTGCAATATCTGAGAGGTCAACAGAATTAATGGCTGAGCAAAAGTCCTTGAATTAGTGTATGTGCACACAATGTATAGGAGTTTGTGCCTCTTCTTCCTGTCAGCTGGCCCTGGTTTATGATGGAGACAAACACATGAAGTTTTTCTGTCCCTTTTTACTGTTCTTCTTTTGCTCATTTTTCTCTTGTGTGATCCCCAGTCTTATGCCTGCAAGTGGCTTGCAGCAGAATCTCTATTCCAGCTTACATTAATGCACTTCTCAAGCTTGAATCCTTCTGGCCAGCTCTATATATAAGAGGAATAATTTCAGAAGCCAGTCCCAGCTCCAACACAAGGTTGGCCCTAGAACTTGTCATTGCTTTGATTACTTTATTTATATGATTGGAGCTTAACTTGTATGTTCTCCTCTGTTCAGTTTTTTATAATCTGATCCATAGATAATGTCCTACTTCATAGCCCCCAAAAGGAAAGCAGATCATCCAAAGAGTATTTATTCAGGACAATAGCTTCAATAGACAAAATTCAATAACTTAGCGTCATCTCAGAGCTTAGTCACTTAAGAACAAGCATGCACAGACTTCTGCTTATGTATTTGATTTGTACATTAACTGTACATTATGCACAATTGAAATAGCTATTCAGTCATTATTATGAGAGAAAGTGCAAGCTGTGTTTGCTAGTGGGATATATTTGCAGAAAACATTTATTTCCAGCCAGTTGCTCACTTTTTGCAAATCTCCTTTCCAGCTACCCTCTAACATCCCCCTCTCTCTCTTGTTACTGTTCCATAATCTAAGAATTATTGTGTTGAAGTCAGCATTGTGGCATTATCACTCAACTGAGAAATTGAAACTTATTGGTTTTAATTATTTTAGCCATAACTAAATTTCCTTCTATTAGCCTTGTAAAATAGGCCCAGTGCTGAGCATCTAAAACATATTACACTGCTTAGTCTTCACAATAACTCATTACTGTAGTAGGAAAAATTCCTATGTTATACATGAAGATGCCAAGGCCAAAAAAGTTTGCTACCTATTGAGCTACATAGTTCAAGATAGATGTGATAGAAACATGTGGTTAGAGGGCAGGATTTATTGAGAACCTCCCAAACTGAAGTTGGACAGGATGCATTTCTCCTTGGTGCTTCTCACCATCCTATGGTGTGATGGGCTGGGTCAGATCTTTCCGGGAACCTAGCAGATCTGAATTCTCTTAAAAGGATAATGTCCCTAATTGAGCTCATTCTTTGTAAAATATGGGAGAAAGAAACTTGCAAAGACAGCAGGTTATTTGTATGCCACATGCGTTCGGTGGCTTGCTTGTGGACCTTAAAACTGTTGACCCTGAGGCGAAGAGGCACTGTAGCACCATTTCTTACAGAGTGATAGCTTCCATAGCCAGCTTATTTTCTTTCCAGGGACCTGGAAGGAAGCATGCTCTGTCATTTTTTGAAAATTCTCTTCCAAATACTGTAGTCATATAGTCTGTGTGTGTGTGTGTATCTGTGTGTGTATGTGTATGTATGTATGTGGCAGAAAAAGTGTAGATGTAAAGAAAACATGGCAGAATTTAAATCCATAGCTATCTCCATGCCACAGTTGATGTTATTAATTGCCTAATAGTTGCCCACCTGCGGTTTCCATGTGCAACTCTCCAAAGTCACATTCATTGCTATCCCCCAGGACAGCCACACTTGCATTATGTTCACCCTTTTTCTTAAATCCCTGGAGAGATTTATTTTTAAGTGAAATTATGCCTTTGAGCTTGAGATGTCTTTTACCTTCACTTATTTACCCAGTGTTCTATTCATCACTGAATTCCTTTGAAGATCTCCTCCAGCCTTTCTGGCTTAGCTGCATGAATAGGGCAGGTGATAGGAATCATGAGTCTATTTGCATCCAGACCTTGTTCCTTAATTTCTAAGAAATTTGAATGTGTGTTTTCATTATTTTCTTTACCTCTCTATGACATTTTGAGTTTTCTTCTCTCCTAGATTTAACTAATAACTCCTGTACATTTCACAGTACCGGAACATTTGTCTATCAGAGAACTTACTGCAAAGATTCTATTAAATTTGGACTTCTTACTGGGGATTTAGCTCAGTGGCATAAGCGCCTGCCTGGTAAGCGCAAAGCTGTGAGTTTGATACCCATACCAAAAAAAAAAAAAAAAAAAGTGACTTCTTTTAAATATGAGCGTGTTTAGGTCATGTAGACAGTGAAAAATGCATAACCCAGAATGAACAGGATATCTGTCAGACATATAACAAATATATATATTTATATATTAAAATTTTCATATCTGTTCTTGAATACTGATTAAAAATAAAGTACCTACATATCAGAAAGAAAAAGGAAGACAGCCTAGTAAGAAAAAAGAGCATGATTCAGTAAACAATATGGAAAAGTTGAACTGTTTCTAAACTCCACTAATAGCTAAGAAATATAACTTATGGCCAGAGTAAAATAGTAACATTGACCTATAAAAATGGCTGAATTTAAAGACAGTGGAGGTCTTGGCAAGGATTTAAAGCTGTGAGGAGTCCCAATTACTGCTAAGAGGAATATAATTGGCTCAACTGCTCTAATAGACAAGTGTTTTCTATGATGCTTGAAGACAGACACCAGCTGATTGACCAATTTTAATTTTAGTTATACACCCAGTGGAAAGACAAATCACACATATCCATATTTATGTAAAATAATTTTGCTATACTAGTGCATATTTTAATCCAAACTTTATATAATTCATGTTAATCAATATTGGAATGATAAATTATGGCATATCTAGTCAATGGCATTCTATTCAACATGAAAAATAAGTTATATATGGCTATAACACTGATTATTCTTATAAGCAAAGTCAAAAGCAGCCAAGTAGATACACTATTCTATAATATTCTATTATTCTATAATATTCTAGTTTATGTAAAATTGAAAAATGATATTCCATTTATTTTATGTCATATTAAAAAGTAAGTCATACTAAGCAAAAAAAACTCATATGCCTAGTAATGCATAATTAGGTGAGAATAACGAAAAAAGAAATCAAGAAAGTTATTGTCTTAACAGAGAGCTCATCTTCAGACAAGTGTAGGATCTATAATTTGGGAGAAGGTACAGAAGGGCAGATGAGGGCATGCAGATGGAAGGGGCCATCTGAAAGTGCCCCTGGGCACTGTCCTTTGTGTGTGAGGTTATGCTTATGCTTGTTTTCTAATAATTCATTCTGGTGTATCATTTGGTTTCATTCATTTTCTGTAGGTACATTGTATTTCACATTTTAAATGAATTATAAAATGATAAAACCACGTGTTGAGGTACTAGAATTGCACAGTGACAGGCACCTTAAAAGAAGAGGGGTAAGATGGGACAGTGATATCAGGGCTAGTCTTTTACTTATATTTGAGTAGAAAGGAACTGTAGCACATTAGGCCAGATGTTGTTCCAGTTGTTCCTGTGAGATCAGTGTGGGAAGCTAATCAAGGCTGACAAGAAAAGTCCAAACTTGCAGTCTTCAACAAGCTGTAGCTAACACAAAACAGCTAAAAAAATGCACTGGACACTAGGCATATAGGCTACCAATTCCAGAGGAAGGAGAAAACTCAGACTTTCTGAGACTTTTTTCCTTCAGATTATCCCAAGAATCTGTAATGTTGTTGATCAAACTGAAACATGAACCCCTCCCTCCCTTACGCCATACATCTGTCTCCATGTGCTGGAGAATCGCATCCCCAAAACTCCTGCAGCGGGACTCCAGAGGGTGCCCTGGTGCAGGACCCTGCTCCTGCAGGATGGCAGTGCTGTTGGAGCATAGCAGGCCTGAAGTTATGGCTTTTGTCTAGTACTAACTTCAGCGTACCACTCAAAGACGTCTATCGCCAAAGTGCAGTCTCCGTAACTCTTGATTTGGCAAAGTGGGAAAGGAAGGGAAACAAAGGGACATTCGCGAACACACGTGCCAGAAAGCAGCAAGTTAGTCAAAGTTATGAGGAGTCAAGTGCCACAAGGCACAAATGGTTACTTCTCCAGGTGGAGCCCTTGGGGCTGGGGGGATTTCAGTATCAGCCACAGCCTGTTGGGACCACATCTGCCTTCACCTTTAAACATCAGGTGCTGCATTGGAAATGTCAGCCGAATTCCACTGGGTTCTTTTATAGAGGTTACAGTATCTTGACTCTTGATCTTGTTTTGGTTTATTTAAGAACCTCTGGAATGTCTCACAGAAAAAGAAGCTGTAATACAATTCAAATTAATTTTTTTCCCGGGAGGCCTTTACTCTACTGTTAAATAATCACTCATAAATGAAGACAACAGTGGCCAAGAAAGACTTCCCCAACATCCAAGACTTTCCAACAAAAGCAACTACTCTTCTGGCTCTTCCCTGAGGAAAATAACTTGTTTGTGTTATATATATCATGGGTAATATATTTAAATACTTGATTGAATATTAAGAAACATTGGGTCCTATTTAGTTCAAAGTACTTGATATTCAAAAAAGCAATTAAATGTAGATATGATTAAGAGGAAGAGTAGGGTTAAAATGAAATATCCAGAACAAAAGGGAAAATAAAAGGATAGCAAGAAAGGAGAAAGACTTATTAGGGTTTTACTAGTATTGGCAAATGAAGAATATGATTGTCTCATGTCTGCTCTTGAAACACTACTTGACTATTTTTTTACAGAGTTTCAACTGTTTAGTTTCTCTCAGCTGAAGTTTTGTAGGAATGAGTTAGCCATACCACTAGGCAGGAAAGAAAATTAAATTAGGTAGTGACACTGATAAGACCAATGCTAATCTAAAGCTGGATAGATTAAACTGCAGTCTGCTTGGGTGCTTCTCAGTAGTACAATAACCTCCAAGTGATAGAGCACAGAGTAGGCGAAAACTATGAATTCAGGAAACATGGAGAGCATGTCTCTCATTTGAGCAGGAGTTTTTGGTTCTTTTTTATCATTCTTCTCATCCATTGAGGATATCTTGGAACAGAGAGAGCACATTTCCTTTTGTAAAGTACCATACAGTAAATATTTTAAGCGTTGTAAACTATGTAGTTTGTATTGCCACTGCTGAACTTTTCTATTGCAGCCTCAGAGCTGCTATAATCATACGTTAACAATGGATCAGGTTGCGTTGCCATAAAGCTGTATTTGCTAAAACATGGCAGGCAAAAACAGCACAGACCATACTTCGGTGACCCTTGTTCTAGTAAATAAATGCATAAACATAATGAGGTCATCCTTGAGTTTAAAGCTGTTGTTTATAAAATGTATAACCTTTGACAAATCACTTATCCTCCCTAAGGAGCAGGTTTCTTTTCTTCATATGCAAATTCGAGGTGATAATGCCTTCCTCAAAGTGTCTTGAGAATTAAATCAGATCATTTATGAAAATTATGCAAGCAGTCCCTAATATGTATTATGTTTTCAGTAAAGTACAGTTATCATTAATCTTTTACAACCTGGCCATTCATCTATTTAATATGCATCAGTTGCATGCCAGGCATATGGTAGGATAGGGATGCAACAATATGTAATATTTATGCAGATCTAATGGCCCACATAGTATAGGAGGGAAAATGAGTATGTATAAGCATTTATGGGGTTAAGAGAATCAAAGAAAGATACTGGAATTTTAAAATATTCATTTTAGTTTTAAAGTTTGTTGGCTTTGAGTAATACTTCTTTATATTCAGGTAGTTGGCAAATTATTTATATATTGAATTTGAAATAGCTTTTAAAATACAAGTAAAACACATTCATAAAGAAAAGGGGGGCATTTATTATAAATAGTAACCAGAAATAATAAGTAAATAAATTAGGCAGGAAAACAAATGTCAAAGATAAAGAAACAAATTTGTCTTTGTTGAAAACCTGTCTGGATACATAATCATTTTCAATTACAAATTATGGGTTTTAAGTCAGGAATGTCAGTTATCTATTGGACCCCTGAACTCACCAACCGAGAGGGGTCTGCTTAGTTTGCATCTTGAACATCCTCAAATGGTCCATGTGGTAAAGACTTGAGTCCCAGTGTACGGATATTGGGTAGTGGTGGAAGGTTTGGGAGGTGGGATCTTTGGGTCATTGGGAGTACACAGTCAAAGGGAATTGTAAGATCCTGGTTCCTTCCCCGTCTTCTCTCTTTTGCTTCCTAGCTATGAGGTTGGTTTTGCTCTATAGCGTCTTCCTGCTGAGATGTACCATCACAGTCCCAAAGAAAGGAGGTCAACTGATCATAAACTAAACTTCTAAAACTATGAGCCAAAGCAAATCCTTTCTTTTTATAAGTTTATTATTTTAGGTGTTTGTTTCAGTAAAAAAAAACCTGATTAACACAGGATCCTTTATATACTTGCCTCTAAAAATATGTATCTAGAAATTAAAAGTAGATACATGTCAATACAATGGGAAGTGCATAAAATTGAAAATAAATTTAGGGCCCTGCCCTGCACTGTCATGGATGATTGATTCAGGTAGGAGGAAATGCCTCAATATCTAAGTCTTAGAATTTCAACCTAAATTCTCTCTCACAAGGAATCAGTGCTAAGATAAGCAGTATACTCAGATTTTCTGACTAGTTTGCTTTCTTTTATCAACATGCCAGTGTCAAGAGGTAGCACCTGCGATTGCCAGTACCAAAAAATAAAAGTAAATAAAAATAAAACAGTAGGTAGCATCCGTAGCTCTGAGAACACCTTAGTAGAGTCACTTCTTCTGTACGTTCATTTGTGGCAGCAGAGAGCACCTTTGAAAGGATCATTATGGTAGGGGTGGTGGACAACTCTCTGAGGGGGACCAAAGCTGGTGAGGAAGACAAGGCAGCTGCCAAAAAGTAGAAGAAAACAACTTTTCTTAAATACTGAAATCCTTGCTGGGTGTGGTGGCATATGCCTGTAATCCTAGCTAGCACTTGGGAAGCTGAGTTAGGATTGTTGCAAGTTTGAGGCCAGCTTGGGATACCTGGTGAGTTTAACACCAGTTTAACTGCATAGCAAAAACTTGTACCAGAAAAAATAAAATACTTGTGGGGAATCCTAATATTATAGGTTGTGTGTACAGGAGGATTGCTATTTTACCTTAGTGTAAGGCCTCAGAATCTATAGAAGATGAGGGTAAGTATAGTGAGTAAGAGGAGTAACAGTTTATTGCCTCGCCATTTATTTATTTTATTTCTGCTTTCTGTTCCTATTTCTAAAATACTTGGTGCAGAATTGCTATGGTTTGCATCTAGATGTCCCCTCCGAGCTCATGGGGTCCTAAGGTTGTTTTTGGAGGTGGCTGAATCTAGAATCCGTGATTGATTCATACAGCAATGCTGGAATTAAGGATTGTCACGCTTTTTCTTGCTGCTTTTGGTGTCTTTCACTGTCATGAACTACTGCCCCTCTTCTATGTGCCACCAGGCCTTACACCCAGTCAGTTATGGACTATAAACTGCACAAACTGTGAACTAAATAAACCCTTACCCATTTAACTTTGCGTATTGGGTATTTTATATCAGCTATGAGAGAAAAGTAACTAAGAAAGAATTTGGTACCTGATAAGTCAGTGCTGTGAGGATACCTAACCATATGGTTCAGAAGCCTTTGAGAGTAGGCTGTGGAAAGAGTTTGAAATGATTCAGAGATGCCATCCAAAATGGGAGATTTTGGTCAAAGCTTGTAAGACCAGAAGACTGGTACAAGTCATACCTGTAGAGACCAGTCTCTGGTGGTTTCTGCTTAGAAGAAAAATGCATTGGCTTTTGACTTCATAGGCTGTGCCTTATGGCTTGGCAGAAACATGTGTCTGTATTTTGCCTATGTTCAGAGACTTTGTTTGAATCAAGATTAAGGGTGGCATACTAATCTCGCTGAAGAAATTTCAAGGTAGTCTAATGTTGAAGCAGTGGCCTAGTTTTTGTTGAGGTTTTTTAGACAGATTTACATTGAGAATCAAGAGCAAAGAGTCTGGTAGAATGATTTAAAATTTGTGTGTTTGGTCAGAAAGGAAGCTCCAATAAAGCTGTGGACTATAAAGGTAGAGAAAAGGAGATCTTGATTGCTGAAAAGGAACAGGAAAATACAAAAGATGGTCTGGGTCATGACAAGAAGCAGCAGGATGCCATCCTTGGTGGCCTCAAAATTGCAAAAGTGAAAGACTTTGATTTGAGAAGAATGCTGCAGGGCACCATGTTTCAGAATGGCAGTGGCCTAGAGAATCTTCCCCTCAGAATTAGATTCAGAGTGCTCAGCAATCTAGGCACTTGACCCCTACAGCCAACAGAGAGGGCAGCCTGGCTACTGTGCCAGCTGGCAGCAGACCTTGGCATCATCCACATGGTGATGGTTTTAGGCACATGCAAGAGTTATGGGATCAAAAGAAGGATTTCAGAAGGCCTCGGTGGCCAGGAAATATCCCCCAAAGAAGACAGTATGTAAAACTGTGATTGTGAATATGAAAGTGCAGTGGAGGCCCCAGAAGTTTAGAGCAGCCAGGAATATGGATTACCTGACAAAAATTACAAGAAGGGAACAGATCCAGCTCAAGAGAGAAGCTATGGGAGTTACAACCACCAGCAGTACCATAGGGGTGGAGCAACCCAAGCCCTTTAGAGTTCACATCTTGCCACAGATTGCCTCCGACACTGCACATGAAACCATAGAACTTAATGTTTCCCGTGTTGCATTTTGGACTTGCTTTGGAGCCATTCTTTTGTATCCTCCTGTACGCAATTTTGGAATGGAAATGTCTATCTTGTCCCATTGAATGTTGGAAGTGTTGAATTTTCTTTTCAGTTGTACAGGGGCCTAAAGCTAAGATTTTTCCTTAAGTCTCAGGGGGGACTTTGCACGTGAACTTATCAGCAATGCTGAAACTTTTGTGATTGTGGCAACTCTTGGAGATGGACTAAATGACTCTTCCATAAAGGGATGTGCCTAAGTCTTTGTGGGGCTAGAGACAGAATGTTATGGTTTATATCTAGGTGACACTTCAAAGCTTCATGGAGATACAAGGTTTTTTGGAGATGGCTTTTGGAGTGTGTGATTGAATCATAGTGTAGAGCTGGGATTAAGGATAATAAGATTAAGGGTGGATGATTGCTGGATCAATCCTCCAAATAGGTTGGCACTACCCTAATACCAGTAGACTTGTTTAAGGAACTCATTCTTGTTGCTTTTGGTGTCTTCCAACACCATGAACTGTTACCCCTCTGCCATGTGCTACCCTGCCTTGGAGCTAGCCAATTATGAACTGAAAGCTCTACAAAATGTGAGCTAAACAAACCTTTCCCCCTTTAGCCTCAGTTGTCAGGTATTTTATCTCAGAAATGAAAGAAAAGTAACTAAGACAAGAATCTTTGTTCATTAAACAAAAATAATTATTTTTTATCTTAAGCAGTGACACAGTAGAAAGAAAAAAGGCATCATAGTGTAAGTTGCATGCACACATGTGTGTTTGTGTATGTTTATGTATGTGTGTATATGAATAAATCTTGACAGCTTTGTTTATTGTCACACATGGTACCTGGATATTGACAAAAGTTGGAGATAGCAAGTAGTTCTAGACAAAAACCACAAAATTAGTTATCCTTGCATCCTCCTTTGTTAGCAAAGCCCATTACTAATAATGTTAGCCATATACCAGAGCAAATAGACAATGATAAAATGGGTATATTAATGATTAATAGGTTATCCAGGAGTTATAAATCTAAAACTGGCCTTCTTTACTTTGCTTTATTAAATAAATTGTATTGCATGGCACTGAAGGTCAGGATCTATTAGGAAGCAATAATTGCAAAATATATACACACATTTAATGTATTAATATACTGCATTTTCTCTTTTTTAATATTATCAACTAGGAAACAAACTTGACTTAAAAACTTATCAGGGACATAGAGGCATTAAAGTGATATGAAAACTAAAAAGCAATCCCAATTAATTGGAAACTTCTACATGTGATATGAATGTTTCTTAAAAACTTGGGGATATATATAATATATATTCAATGACATTGCTGATATATGTGCATATATACACACATCACATATATGTGTATGTACAACACTCAATAACACTGGTGAGATATATAAGATACATGTAATATATATGACTTTGTATACAGGTAAATATATATTTCAACAGTGTTACTGAATGATATGCAGACTAGACAAGCAGCACTAAAGGCAGTTTTCTACAACATTGTTGATATAGCACAAATAACAGTCAGTTGGGAACTTGCCTTTACAGAGAGTGTGGCACTGATGTTTTGGGAAACTTCAGCCTAATTGTGGATCTCACTAGTTACACCACCTGGGCATCACCCTGTTCATTAAGTTACATCTTTATCGAGACCCTCTGGGAGAAGAGACCTTTGAATAAATGAGCTGAGTTTCATCACCTAACTTTATTCTCCATCAACATCTCTTGCTTCTCATGTCCCCAGTGACTATAAGTCAGAGTACGGCAGGTCCCTACTTACCACCGTGATTCTAGCTTCTGCCTTACTGCTGGCACATGTTTGAGGCTTCAGTCATATTTGT
>PVJX010003614.1:61004-106203 GCA_004027295.1 Dolichotis patagonum | reverse complement strand
TAGAGTACTGTAATTTGATACATTGTATACAATGTACAATGATCAAATCAGAGTAACTGGCATTTCCTATCCCCTCAAACACTATCATTTCTCTGTGTTAGGGGCTCTCAAACACTTATATTGTGAAATGTAAAATTAATTCTTATAGGCTGCTGTTATCTGTGCCTTAAAACTTGAGAACTACTGTCCTCATCCACTGTGTTTTGCTACTCATTTTTCACTGTCCCATGATCTCCCTTCCCTTCTCCCCTAACTTCTGGAGCCTCTTTAAGAAAATCAATGTCCTTTAACACTGAAATCTTTCCATAGACCCAATTTTCTTTACCTAGTCTAAAATGCTTTGTTTTTACTAAGTGGAGAATGATTTAACTTCAGTTCACCAATTGTACTCCATTGTTGATTCATGTCAAAATACTTTAAATGCACATCTGTGTGTCAGGCACACTGTTAGGTCATGTGAACAAAGAATGAACTCAGTAGATACAAGCTCTGCTCACAGCACCATGCAGGTAAGATTTTAGCAGTGGGTAAGAGAATATACCCTTTCTTCACATGGAGCCCTCAGGAGCAAGCAGAAGAGTGAACAGTAAGAATTTGGGGAAAGGAGCAGTGTCTTCCACTCATGAGGTGCTGCTGGCGTGCAGAAAGTTTTGACCTTATTTAAGGAGCAACATAAAGGCACTGAGGAGTTTCTGATCCCTGACCAACTGAATCAGACTTACGTTTTAAAAACAAAGTAAAAACAAACCACTGGATGAGAAAGAGCAACCTGTACATGTTTTTGCAATCATCATAGGATTTAAAAATAATAAAACACACAACACCAACCCTTCCCTGGTGAGGAAATACAGTAATCCTTAATAATTCAGAAATGAAGAACAAGGGTCAGTTCCTGTCCAGGGAGAGCCAGCTCACAGAGTCTACCAGGAAGGTTCTGTTTGGAATTTTGCATACTGCTCACACTTAAGTTTTCCTTTTAGAACCAAAAGATATTTGAAGGAAAAATGGAACCCATTCTAACTTAGCTTTTGCTTTTTGATTTGTAGGGATAACTGCCACCTTTTTACCTCAAAGCTCCCCAGATGTAAGTTCTCGCCTTCACCCTTTGCCTCCTCCTAGCAGAAGTGAAATTTGTGCTCTGTATGTTTTTGCAGGCATTAATCAATGAGTTTTTGTTGATGAACCAGATTACTATGGTCTTTATTAGTAGATGTTTACTCACCACGTGTGTCTGGTTCT
The DNA here is from genome assembly GCA_004027295.1 of Dolichotis patagonum. Taxonomy (NCBI): domain Eukaryota; kingdom Metazoa; phylum Chordata; class Mammalia; order Rodentia; family Caviidae; genus Dolichotis; species Dolichotis patagonum. The sequence continues at coordinate 104,964 of PVJX010003614.1, read as the reverse complement.
TTGGGTCTTAACATTCACTGCCCTTATTTCCAGTTCAGTTGCTGTTTTCTCTTTTAGTATTGTGAGTATTCTGCTAAAAGATTTCAGAAGACAACAAGTTCATGATACCTTATTACATATCATTCTGCAAATTAGGGAGTCTTAAGGTAAGACTGAAATAATGTGCTTTTGTTGTGCAGTTGGCAGACAAAATATTGTGCTTGTTCTATAGTAAATGTCATACTTAAACTAGAGGCATTTGCAGCTCTAAAGGGGCAATAAGCTCTGTTCAAATACTTAAACATGGACGCTTACCTCACATTCCTCTTTAACAAGAAAGTCTGTCAGAAGCCACACTCTTGATTACATCAGCTACAACTGGAAAGCTGTGGTGAGCACATACATAGTTGTATTTTATCAATTATTCCCATTTTCATTTTTTCAAGGGTTAGAAGATATGAAAGCAATAAATAGGAAAGGCACTCAGCACTCTCCTGTTTCTTTACTATGCTTTCTAGTAACAGTGATTTGGAGACTGATTGTCTTGGTGGGTGGCCAGCATGGCAGCCATGGTGGTACAGATGTTTGTACTGGTGGCAGGTGATTGGCTTGTGGCTGAAGGTGGTAGCCAAGCCAAAAGAGAGAAGCCTGAAAAGAGGAGGGGGTTACATAACTTGTGGACCCAGTGCAAAATGAAAGAACAAGATCCCTTGCTGAAAGATAAGTATTAAGAATTTCATGAGGGCAAAGGCAGAACTTCAAGTCAAATATGTGATTCTTCTAAAGATGGAGTGGTGGGGGACAAGCTAGGTCTAGTTCTAGGTACAGGCCCACACAGGGACAGCACTGTCCAGGTCAGATTGTCCACTGTGACAAAATATTCATTTCAGGCTTCTTCAAGCAACCTCATCATTCTCAAAGCCTCTTAGTTATTTTATTTCTCTTTATGGACTGTCTTGGTTACTTTTTACTTGTTGAGACAAAATACCTGATGCCCAAAGTTAGGGAAGGAAAGGTTTATTTCTTAAAGGTTGGAGGTTTTGCAAAATAGACAGTAAAAGCGAAAGCAAGAGAAAGACCAGCCTGAAGGCCTTCTTTCTGCCATTACACTGGCTCCACCCCTGAGCGAGTGAAACACTCACACCATCAGTCTGAGCACTAGACAATGAACCAATCACAAATACTAGATTCAGTAACCTCCACAACTGAATGAGGCTTTGGGTGGACATTAAATAAACCACAACGTGGACAAAAGAGCAAGAAGTCAGAAAAACAAAAGAGAAAGAAGTCAGGAATACAAAAGAGGAAGAAGTCAGGAATACAAAAGAGGAAGAAGTCAGGAATACAATGAAATATAAACAAGTTACGCTTCAAAGTTATTTATTACTTATTTAATAAATTAGAGAAGACACAACCAAATAATGAAAACCCACTTAAGGGAAAGGGGAGAGATGAGGCTCTAAACTCTGTTTGCTATCAATACTAGGAAGGAGAATAAGCCCGCTCTAGAAACAGCTGGTTTCCATCCTGGAATGGTAAAGAGAGCCTTTCTTCCTCTTTTTCTCTTATGATTTGGCAAAGCAAGACTGAGACTGAAGCCCAAGAGGAAACTTCAGTGAAATTTGTTTTGAGCATGGGCTTTATATGGAGGACCGAGGGATAATCTCAGAGGAAGGGTTAGCTGAGTGACCAGGGGAGATAGAGGAAGCAAGCAAAACTGCAAAGCTCTGAGTCACTGCTGAAATTTGGGAAGGCATTATAATCATTGCCTGATTAGCTTGAGACCTGTACCTAGAGTTGTGACAGTCACCTTCTACGCATGGTTTTATTAAATTTATATATCCTTGAATTAGAATGGTCTGATATAAGCAATCATCCTCCTTTTGCAGAGAAAGAAACTGAGGTCAAACAGGTTGCATCGTTTGGCCAAGGACATACTGCTATAAAATTGTAGATTACAGCTTTTAATCTTTACAGAATATGACCTGCAATAAAAGAACAAATATACCAACATGAAGACTGTGTTACAGAAATCAAGGGTTTTCCATAAATTAAATAGTAAGCAATGTAATAAACCAGGAGATTAAAAGTCTAATTAAAGATAATGATTTGAAATTAGTCTTTATGTCTCAAATAGTTGGATTGATATTTATGCCTCCCTGTGTCTATTAAGATAATTTTTATTAGGTATTTGCTAAAGACTCATATCCTTTTTTCACAAGAAGAGAAACTATCCACTTTTGGGCATGACAGGGAAGCAAATGCTCTGCCTAAAGGGAAATGCTGATTGGAAATCATATTTTTTTAACCCACAAGAGGAAAAGTTAGGAAGTGTTCAAGTGGGTTAAGTGGCACAAAGTAGACACTCGATGAATAAATAAATGACTACAGAATGTGATGGGAAATGAGGCATAAACCTATGTTTGGCAAAAGAAAAAAGATAACAACTTGTTACTGCCAAATTTGTTAGCATATAAATTTAATGAGGACAACACACACAGACTTCTGAAAAAATTCCTGCATGCTAAATAAAAGTTCAAAGCCTTCAAGCAAGAATATTTCCTCCTTAACCAAGGACTTAGCTGTATACCTACCATTACCGCATGATTTTTACCGTAGAGTCAGAAGAAACTGGGCAACCTTGAATGAACGTTGCAGGCTCTTCACCTTTGCAGAGGATTTCCATCCACATTGATTGATAATTTTGTGTGGAGCAGAAAAAATATCTATCTTTTCAGATTGTGGGTTCCTCTCCCAATAATAAGCCAAGAAACTGTCTCTTATCCTTCATCAAAATCCAACAGAATTTAAAATACCCACTATGATGGTTGACAGGCTCCCCTAAGAAGAGAGACACAGTGCCTAGAGCAGGGTACCTGCTCAAGTGTCAAATGCCCTTCTTTAGCAATGACAAGTACACTGGTTGCTCTCTGTGCCATCTCCTTGCAGAAAGCTAGAATTTTATGCCTCATTCCAATGGGCTATATTCCTAGGCAGCTATCATAGCTAAAAAGATCTGTCAAACTAATCCCAGCTCAGAGCATAGTTGTTGACAGTAGCATAATCTGTCACCTGCTCAGCGATATATTTGTGAAGGTCTTAGAAATCACCAAATTTCACCTAGCACACAGCCTAATGACTGTTTCATGGCTAGTATTCTGTGAAGTGTTTGAGCCAAATGCAGGGGAAAAAACCCTCCCATGGTGAGAATTTAGGTATCAATAAAAGACATGTATAGAAGATATTCTTTCTTGGACAATGAAATTGCTCAAATAGAACTCAAGTCCGCATGGAGATAATTTCATTTCTGACTCTTTGCACATGTCAGAATATCTCACAGACACAAATAGACCAGTGGAGCAGAACAGAGAACTCAGAAATAAAATTATGTATATATACAATCAACAAGTCTATGACGAGGTTGCCAGAAATATGTGATGGGGGAAAGGATAATCTCATCAGTCAATGATGTTTGAAAATATGGTTATCTACTTTCAAAAAAAGAATGAAATTGTACCCTGATCTTATATGATACACAAACAACTTAAAATGAAATAAAAATTTAAATGAAGACCTGAATCCATAAAGCTCCCAAAAGAAAATGCAGGGTAACATTTCCTTAACATTAATTATGACAATGAATTTTTTGATATAGCAACAAAAGGCCACAAAGAAAAAAGTAAACAAACAGGATCATATCAAACAAAAAAAACTTCTACACAGCAAAGTAAACAATGAATAAAGTGAAAGGCAACATACAGATGGGGGTATACATAGCAAATGAGAAGTTCATTTCTCATTTCAAATCGCACAAGGAATTCCTCCTATTTAGTAGCAAAAACAAGCAAACAAAAACCTACTAATATTTACAAATTGACAAAGACCTGAATATTATTTCTTTAAAGAAAATAAATGAATGGTGAATAGGAACATGAAAAAGCACTGCTCATAACTAATAATCAGGAAAGCACAAATCAAAACCACCAAGCAATATTAACTAGCACTTGTTCAGATGACTAATAAAGGTAATAAGGTTTGATGGGGAATGGATAAATAAGAACATTTGAACACTTGTAGGAAGAATGAAAATTGGTACAGCCATTATGAAAAAATAATATGGACTTTCCTAAAAAATAAAGTAAAATAAAATAAAATGAATAGAACCAATGATGCAGCAATCCTACTTCTAAGTATGTATCTAAAGGAAATGAAATCAGCATCTCAAAGAGATACCTGCATCCCAATTGAGTTGCAGCATATTTACAATAACAAAGTTATGGACACACTTAAGGGTCCACTAATGAGTGGATGAATAAGAAAAGATTGAGTAATTCAGCCTTAAAAAGAAATACTCAATGGTAGAGTACTTGGTGAGCAAGCCTGATGCCTGGATCAGAGTGACAGAACCACAACAAAAACAAAAAGAAGAGAAGGGGGAGGAATGAAGAGAGGAAAGAAGGAAGGAAGGGGGGAAGGAAGGAAGGGGGGAAGGAAGGAAGGAAGGAAGGAAGGGAGGAAGGAAGGAAGGAAGGAAGGAAGGGAGGAAAAAATAGAGAAAAAGAGAGAGAAAAATAGAGGGAGAGGAAAGAGGGAAGAAGGGAGAAAGGGAAGAAGGATGGGAAGGCGGAGAAAATTCTGCATTTTGTGACAGCATGAATGAACTTGGAGGATTTTATGCCAAGAGAAATAATGCAGACAGAGAAAGACAAATATTGCATGATCTCACTTTTATGTAGAATCTCAAAAGATCAAATTCATGGAGGCAGAAAAGAGAACAGAATGGTTGCTAGATGCTAAAGTGTGAGGAAATGGAGAAATACTGGTCAATGAGAATGCACTTTCAATTATAAGAAAAATATCTTCTAGGGATTCAATATGTAGCATGATAACCATAGTGAGTAATAATATAGTATTTACTTGAAATTTGGAAAAGGTTAGTGATTAACCATCCTTCCCTCCCCTCCCTACACATATACACAATGGTGATTACAGGAATTGACAGATGTGTTTTTAGCTTCACTGTAATATTCACATCATAATAGGTACATATATTAAATTATCACATTGTACATCTTAATATATGCAATTGCTTTGACAATTATCAATAAGGCTGGGAAAAATCTATGCCTACATCTGGATAGAACTCCTTGCAGCAAAATTTATCTTAAATGTTCTCTACACTGCTCCATGGAGAGTGTGAAAAGTGTACCACTTTCCTTACACAAAACCTTTTTCATATATTCAAAGATTTTGGCACTGGAGGGACAGAGAGATTGATTTATTATTGCCATTTTAGACTTCCACACAAGACTTTCTTCTCTGAAGAGTACACAGCAATTCAAACACATAAAAATAGTATTGTTTCAAATTAATTCACAGTATATATTTAATTGCTTATGCCTTTCCACTAATTAGTTGGCAGTAATTATACCAAAAAACTTTCAAATCTTCGTGATGGAATATATTTCAAGAGAATATAGGCACATGAATTCAGAGTCTTTTCTAAGTTTTATTTTATCTTAATAGTTTTTAATTAAGTGAAATGTAACAAAAATTGCACTGCTCTTGAACTACTTTCAAGTTTTGAACAGACTTAGCTACATGACCCTCATTGGTGAATTTACCCTTCCTGTACTCCATCTCCTCATTGGAATATGGAGCGTTTAATTATTGAGCATGATGCAGCACTGCTGGGCCAGGCACTGCCTGGACTGCTTTGCCAATGTGAATTAGTTTAAACCTCGAGGCAACCACAGGAGACAGCACTATTATTAGGCTTGGTGTGCAGATGAGAAAACCATGGAATAGAAAGGTTTTGTAATGTGCTCATGATCATACAGCTCAGAAGCAATAGACAGAACTTACCTCAGACAGTCTAGTTCTGGAGTCTTGAGGTCTTAAGCACTGCACACCTGGCCACACCTCTGGAGCTTGAATCAGGCATAGGAAGATTCACACCAGCAATGCAGGCTACAGTTGCATGGAGCACGTGAACTACCTGACACATAGGAGCCCTGCACCACACAAGGGGGTTGAGGAGAGCCTTCGCTGCATCTTCTCAAGTGCTTTGGTTCCCTTGGGAGACTTCTATAAGACAGGAATACAAGTTATCCGAGAATCAATCACTAAAAAGCCCTATAGAGCAGGAGAGTAGAAAAGTGAGACAGAGAAAGAATGGAAGTCAAACCAGTATATAGTGACGAGGATTGCCATATGGGTTGAGGAGCTTTTTGGGACATGTATAGACATAGGCAAAAATGGACCCACTCAAGGAGCAAGGAAGATGGGATTTGAGCCACTATTGCCATTACTCATCATTTGGGGATGACGTTCCTGGGTATTCTGGCATTGGGGCTGATGCCACACCTAATTTTATGAGCAGAGAAAGCTTTCAGGCAAAGACAAGTGCTGCTGTGGAAGGGACAGTAAATGCCAGGGATCAGGGGAAGGACTCTGAGAGCTCTGGAGGTGAAGGGAAAGGTGCAGAAACCCCACTGCATACACCCCATCTGCTTAGCAATGGCTGCCCAGTTTTCTGAGTACATAACGCACTATGGGCCCCTCCGGAGATATCCTTTCTTCCCTGACCTCCACTGCTGCTGGTTTTCAGGCTTTAAGCATCGCTCATGTATATGATGAGTAACAATTAAGAATTTCAAGAATTTATTAATTAATTCAAGTTTGTTTTGCTTTTTTTGTTTTGTTTTGTTTTGTTTTGTTTTATGGTACTGGGAATTGAACCCAAAGCCTTCACACTGAACATTGTCAGCTCTTTTTAAATTTTCTTTTTATTTTGAGACACAATTGCTAGGGTTGTTGGGAGGATGGGTAGGGAATTTGTTTTGTTTTGTTTTTGTTTTTGTTTTTGTTTTTGTTTTTACCAGGAATTGAACTTGGGACCTTGCACTTGCCAGGCAGACGCTTACTATTACAGTTCTAAGTTGCCCAGGCTGGGTTTTGAATCTGTGATCTCATTTAACAAGATTTTTCTGGACAGTTCTATGCACCAGAAAGTCATCCAGATACAACTACACAACAGTGAAAAACTAAAATTAAAAACAAGCAAAAGTCCTTGCCCATCCGAAGTCTCCATTCTGGTAAGGGTAAATAGGAAAAAAATATCAAAATATGTAGATTTATTATCTGCTGAAAGGGCATGGCTATGGGAAAGGAAGGTAGAATAAGAAAGTTGGAAATGTTAGCAGGGTCTGTGTGACTCTGAATGAAATGCTCAAGGACCTCACAGAGAGAAGGAAGGGTTTGAAGGATGTGAAAGAACCAATCATGCAGGTGTCTGGGGGAGGAGAGGCTAGAAAGGAGGAAAAGCAGAGCCCCTCACCTAGCAACAGCTGGGCCCTAGGGATGTGTGAGGACCAGAGAGAGGGGATGTGTGAGGACTCCCAGAGAGGGAGAGAAAAGAATTGGGGAATGAGACCAGAGAGGGAAGTGGGCTTCCCTCTCTGGGAGACTCTGTGGGAGATCTCACAGAGAGAGAAAGGGGAGCCAGTGTGGGCACAGCCTGGCTGGCTCATCTGCTGCATGGAGACAGAGTGGACTGTGGGCAGCAGAAGAGGCAACAGGTAGGTGAGCTTACTTGCCTACTGGAATAACCAAGTCAGGGGTGGGGAAGAGCATTCCTGGCAGCGACATGGACATGGGGAACAGGAGCTGGACTCTGAGGACAGACAGGACTTCCTCAAAGCTTAGATTAGAGCTACATAGAATGATGGCAGGTCTGAGAACAGAAAGCCTGAAGGCTGATGCTTTAGTCTCAACTCTGCAGGTGAGGAGCCTGAGCTCAGAAAGAGTTAGAGCTACTTGCCTGGGGACACACAGGTGAACTGAGAGTAGATTCCAGGACTCCCAGTTCCAGTGATATCAACTAACAACTCTCAGGGACAGAGGCAATGCCTAATACCAATACTCTCATGGAAGGAAGGTACAAACAGTAGACTTCCTTTTAGGTTATTGGCAAATAATAAACCCTCAGGAAAATCTTGGAAGCTTTCTCACAACAGTCCTGCTGCAGTTACTGAAGGCAACATCTTCATCACAATGAGTAATGTGTTCCGTTCCCAGCTCTTTGGTTATCATCTTGATGTTTCTCACAAATGTACCTCCTGCTCCTCCAATGATGTCTACAGAGTAATTTGGCTGTCAGCAGTGAAATCCCTTGGGTAATCTAACACTTGAAAGAAAAGAAGCTTTGGTTTTCCATGAAAGATTGTTTTCTCATAATCTGTTAATTTAAGTCTGGACCCTTTTCCAATAAAACTCCTATTTATGTATTATTTTTAAAAATCTCATTATAAATACTTAATGACTGATAGGGTGATTTCCCACTCAAATGGGGTTAAATAAAAGTCCCTGCTTTGGAAGGAAGCCAATATGGAGGAAAGGCCATTTTCTCATTCCTATTCTTCAAAACATTTGTGCATTTCTGCTCCTTTTTTGCTAGATACATGTAACTGAAGAGAAAAACCTACCAAATTCACCAAATATAACATGTCTGAGCACAGGATACAAAACTATACAACTGCTATACAAAATATCTATGGTACTGGTTAGATATTTCCTAATCTACAGCAAGAATCAGTTTCCACTCCCTGAGCAGAGTCCCATCAGCTAGCAAGAGAAGCCTCCAGAAGCCTGCTGAGAGGCAGGAGCAAGTCTGTCTTGACATGAAGCCAGTTTTGTTCATTTCATAATGCTGCTCATTCAGCTTTTACAGTGACTTCATTCGGGGCCCATCTATGCCAAGTATTATTTTGAATATCATATTTTATTCCAAAAGAGAAGTTCAAGCTCTCTCTTTCCCAATACTGATAAAACAGAAAAACAAACTTGAGTCTAACAGATTTTCTTAATTATTGTTTCCTGTTGTTGCCCTTAGCTCTGATACCCTTGTCATCACATTCTTTTCCAGAAGCTATGAAGTAACCAAATTGTATCTTTCTCACTTTATGGGATGCTGAATCCAATTCTCTTGACATAAGGAAGTCACAATTGCTTCTTAAAACACAAACAATTGCCACTAATTATTGCCACTCATTCACTTACTTGAGACCCTAGAAAAGGGGTTCATGAGAGTTAGGGGCCTCACATTTGTCTCTGTAAATAAAATATGCTCTTGGGACAATGTAATGCCACCTCTGCTTGACTAATTCTTGATTAGGAGAAAGAAAACCACAGAGGCTTAGCAAGAATATGCTAGAAAATGGGAGACCTGCCCAGACTCGACAAAAAAGTGACTTTGACAAGAGGAGATAATGAATATGTGGGGTAGAGTCTGAATTTTAAAATGATGTGTTTACAGGCAGAGATGCTCATGGCTGCTTAAACACTTTTGTGTGGTTATTAATAATCCCTGAACATAGCAAACTCACAAGGCATATGTTTCTGTTACAGTGAAAGCAGCTCCCTGCATCATCAAGCGGGATAACATGCAAAGCTCACCCAGAACCACCCGGCACTGTCAGCAAGCAGCCAACTTCTGACACGAGTGAGCAATGGTGCTGCTCTGGCTCCCAGCACCAGTACCCAGGAACCTGGCAAGGAGGGAAGGAAATAAATTAGATCACAGCCCAGGTGGGACAGTCATTCTGTTGGACAGCTGGTGGGCTCCTGAAGGAAGCATGTGCTGAGTCCCAGCAGAAGCAGGCTATGTCACACTAAATGCCTCCAATAAGACAAATCTGTGCTTCAAGGGTAGGGGAGGAGAGGCTGAGCCTTGTAAACCCGTAGTTCTCTAACCAGGTCACTTCATTTGCTCTCATTGTGACTTCACAGATTGCTCACACAAGCTATTCATCATCTTGTTTTGGGCTCACCACATTATCCTCCTTCTCCTTCTTCTTCTACTCCTCCTCCTCTTCCTTCTTCAGAAAAGCAACATAAAAATGAGGATCTTACCTGAAAAAGACTGTAATACTTATCTATCATCTCTTTAAGCAAACAATGGCATCCTCAAAAATGCATTGTATCGAGTAAGAGGACTGGATTCTAAAAATGCCCTTGACAAGGAGACACCCTAAGTCCATGGGGCACAAGAAGTGGTCATAGACGAGCCTTATCCTATCTGCTGCAGCAGTTTATTAAAAATTCAGACTCTCAGATCCTTCCCCTTTCCAGACATACAGAATCAGTATCTCCACTATAACAAGGTCCTCAAGGGACTCATGTGTACATTCCAGTTGAAAAGGAAAAAAATCATAAAAAGAGGAAAAACTGGTTTGAGCAAAAATAGGAAAATATTGGATTATACAACACACTGTGTATGGGCTTTTAACTTCAATTTCCTCATTAAGAACTTATCTCTCCCTTTCTTTGGATTCTTTCTTTTTACATGAGCATCACTAGAAACCAACTCTTTCAAGAGGTAGTTGTGAATAGAGTCAACATCAAGTCCAACAGGTCCAATTAGATCCTATATTCAGCTCTGGAGCAAAATATGAATGTGATTGGCCACATATGGTCACATGTATTCCAGTTGGCCAGTGGAATAAGGCCTGTCCCTGTGACCATTGAGTTAGGAAGATGGGATTATTTGAAGGAAAATCCAGATGCTGTCACCTGAAGGGTAAAAAAAATGGGCCCAAAGCAAACAACTACAACAGATAACCAGTATTTGGTATTTTTCAAGCCAATACTCTCAGGATCATTTATTGAGATTCAACTTTTTTTTTTTGTACCAGAAATCAAACTCATGACCTCACGCTTGCCAGGCAGGCGCTTATGCCACTGAGCTAAATCTCCATCCAAGATTCGACTTTGTATGAGGAAAACTGCTAAGAATTGAAGGCTATCCTATAACGAATAGTGTCAGTCCTTGCTATTGTCCTCAAGAGTAAAAAGAGGCTTTGAATCACTATGCAAAGCTACACACAAGCACAAAGCCACCTGCTACAGATTTCAGAGCAGGGAGCAGTAATGCTGCCTCAGACACATAGAAAGACCATGGACTTTAGGAGTGGCTGGGCTTCTAATACAAGGGACCCAAAGGAAAGCAAGAGCTGAGATTTGGAGATGTATGACTAAATCTTAAAACAGGAAATGAACCAGTGGAAAATCAGAACCAGACTGTAACGGGCACCTGTGATTGTGGAAGTGCTTAAAGGTAGAGGACATCGGAAAGCTGTAAAATTACAGATTTGGTGAAAGTTGCAGAAGGATGACAACAGCAGATAGGAGACGAACTCCATGTTTGCAATCACTTTTCAAGTGAACAAAATAAGATTCCATAGCCTAAATGCTGGCACCCAAGCTACATTTGTTAGTAAGTGGAGGTCACAAACTGATTATTTCTTAGTCACAGACAATTCTAACTTAGAGAAGAACTAGGGGAGTTTTTTAAAGGATAATATTCACTGCCTCTTCCTTGGTTAAATATCATAACAAATTTTGAAATGCACTTGTCCACTAAACTACTAACCATGCAGCTCTACTTCAGTGTGGATTCTAACTAAGTAGAGATGTGTCTTCCTCCTGGAACATGACATAACTTTGATCTTAATTTTTTAAAAAAAAGGACTAAACACTTCAGGGGAAAAAAAGGGGGTAAACCAAAGGAAGCGTGGGATGAAAGAAAAAGCAAGAAAGGAGATAGGAAAGGAAGAAAAAAGAAAGAGGGAGCAGGGACAAAGGTGAGCAGGGAAGTTATTTTTAAAGTCTAATGGGATTCTCAGAAGGTTCTGTGAATTGATTTCCCATCAGAGTCAACTTTAGACAGCTCTTCAACTTGTGAAGTCAGATGTCACTCTGGGTTCAAGCCTCCTTTGCGTCTGAGCTTAACACTCACAGTTCTGACAGCGGTCTGCAGTGCACTTAGAACCTTTTTCTAAAGGTGACACTGGGAAAGGACACTTTCATAACAGGATGTGAGAGTAGGCACTGTGCACGCAGCGGGGTCCCCTGGCCTCCTGCTGGGAGGGGTCTCTCCAACGACTGAAACTTCTTTGAGCTTTCATACGCACTGTGCCAGCCCCTGCCCTCCCAAGGGAACCACTGCCAGCTCTCAGGGGCAAAAGCTCTCCTGTGTGAATGTGTGGCGTGTGTTACACCACCTGGTTTTCTTCTTAAATCTTAGCCTTGAGCTTTCATTTCAGTTGAGGAGGAACAGATCTGAGTGTTCTCACTCAGATAAGGCCTGACCAATAAACAGAGATACCCACGTGTATAAAATAGGTTTCTGAAAAGTTATTAAAATATCTGCAATTATCTTAAAAGTTGTTTTAAAATAGTTCCTTATATATTGTCTTAGTTACTTTTTACTCATCGTTGAGACAAAATACCTGAAGCCCAAAGTTGGGAAAGGAAAGGTTTATTTCTTACAGTTTTTTGGAGGTGTCAGTCCACACTCAAATTGGCTCTAAGGTAGGGTGGTATGGCAGGGCCACAGTTCATGGTGGCTGCAAACAGCAAAGCAGAAACCAGCAAGAGAGAAAGACATGCCTTCTTTCTACCACTACATCACATCCTGGCTTCCACCACTAGGCTGGTGTAGCACTCACACCCCCAATGCAAGTGCTAGATAATGAACCAATCATAAATGCATAATGCAAAGGCATGAGGCTTGGGGGCCACTGACATAAACCATGACACATATTCTAGTGTACACTTTTACTTGTTTTTACTTATAGATTTGCTCACTACCATTTTGGTGGGCTATCATTTTTGTCCATCTCTACAAGACAGACTTGGTGTGTATGTGTGTGTGTGTGTGTGTGTGTGTATACTGTTTGTATATATGTCTATTCCTGCATTCCTAGTGTCTGTGTAGTGTCTGTATGTATGTGCATTCTTGTATATGAGTAGTGTCTGTATTTATGTGCATCCTTGTGTATGTATATGTGCATTCTTGTATTTTGTGTTTGAAAGTGTAGGATATATGTGATTTAGGAGTGTATACATAGCCATGTTTGATGCTGTGTGTCTATATCTATATATACATATAGACATATGTATATATGGACTTCTGTTTGTAAAGTATAATTGTACATTGAAGTGCATGTATTCATGCATAGAATTTTGTGTTGGTGTTTGTGTTTGAAGGACTGAGAAATGTATGCAGTTGGAGTATGGGAGAATACATGCATAGTGTATATGGCCTATTTGGGACTGTGTATGCTCATGTTTCTGTGTGTATGTGGAGTTGGGAGAGAGTAAGCATGTGTACCTGTGTGTGCACTTGGAAGTGGACACATTGAATTTGTTGATTATAATAATATTAATCACTTATAACAATAAGTTATAATAAAAAATTTAAGATTATGAAAGGACAATGCTCTTTTCCATATTTAAAAAAATCTGTTTAAAGTAAATTTTGAATATTTGTTTTCATACACAAAGCAATTATTCTAGCTCTTAGCCAAAGGCAGCCATCTTGGAATTTTGGGAAAATGTCCAGAACAATACTTCCTAAAAGCTATTTAAAATTGGAATGGACATGCCATTTTTAGGTGTCCAGAGAGATGACAGAAGATAGTTGATGAAGTGCTATTTTAGAGGGAGAAAAAAACTATTAAAATGTTTCTGACTGAAGCAACAATAAAATACTAATGAACCAGAGGAACAGATGGAAATTGAAAAGCGTGCGCAATGTCAAAACCCAGAATACAGTGATTTGTTAAATTACAGGATTTTTTCCCCTGAGAGAGAAGCTGCAATTTGCTGATAACTCAACAACTGGGATTATTACTGTAACACAGCAACGCCATTTTCTGCCCAAAACCTGAAAGAACTAATTAATTATATAGCTTTGGTTACTAGGTTAGAACCAAGCTTTGCTGTCCAGTTTCCAAAGACTGAACTTAATAAATTATCAGAATAAAAGCATTTTCCTAATTGTCTGCTGACTATTGTCAATAGTTACAAAGACTACTATCAATTTCTGGGAGGGAAATGCCTCGTGATAAATTCTGTTTACTATTTTGTCTATTTGGAATGACTTTTCCCACAGCGTTTTATATTCTGGAGCCACCTGGACTTTCTTAGTGAACCGAAATTTGTAGTGTTGAGTTGCAGCTCTAAATATGATATAAGCATCAGGAGGGTGAGTGGCTCTTCAGAAGCATTTAAGAATAGTGCCAGCTGGGTTTATAAGGGTAGGTGGGTGATAAAAAAACTCCTATTGTTCTCACTGTTATAAACAAAAGTCTCCAGTCTACTTCTTAATAGGGAAGTGGCATTTCAGAAACCTCCTGAGTACAGGCAAATGGGAAAAAATGTTTTGTTCACCATCAAAGAAAAGAATCACCTTTGTTTTACTTTTCCCCAGAAATAGATGGGAATTGGATATCAGATTAATTCCTAAAGGTCCAGTGAACTGGGAAGCACAGAGTGGCCTGGTTCTCCCTCCATTCTCGGAGTCTTTTCCCTCCTGCTGTGTCTTGTCACCCCCCACCCTCAGCATCTGCTATTTTCCTGCAGCCAGGGAAGCAGACAGACCCTTTTCCTGGAGGTGGGAAAGTGAACTCAGCCACTCCAGGCAGCAGGCGGCTGGTATCTCCTTTGACTGTAAATCATGCTCACTCTGTGTCCCAACAACTTACCCAGAGAAGTGCACATCCACATGCCTCAGGAAGATTGTGCTACAGTAGCCAAGGCCACAATGGCTAGAAATTGTATGAGACCTGCACCATTACCAACAATGAGAGAGCAGAATAATATGAATGCAAGTTACTGAATTATTACAGAAGTCTATGTAAGGTGGATTTATTTCGGTAACACTAGAAGACTGCCAATGGGTAGTGCTAAAGAAAAGCAAGTGACAGAATACCCTATGGGTATGACATTTTTAAAAGAGAATCTGCATCCATATGCAAAAATCATTAAGCTTTTACAAATATGAATATAAATACACAGAAACAGTGGTCTGGAATTGGTTTCACTGGATGATAAAACTAGTTATCCTCTGAGACAGTAGGTGTGGAAGTGGTGGTCATGATAGGTTTAAATTTACTTCATTAAGCATATAGTGCCATAATACAAGGATTGTAAAAATGTTTACCTGATAGAGTTGCTGTGAGGCCTAAATGAACTAATGATAAACCAACATATACACACTACTCACTAATGCTCTGAGACTTACCTATTTCATTTAGTATGAAGTGTGTCCACTTTACAGGTCATGAAACTGAAGTAGAGTGAAGTTAAGGTAACTGCACAATAACCCAGTAGTTCACAGTGGCAAAGTCATGGGGTCTGGAACAATGACAGTGATCACACAGAAGCAGTTAAGTGAAGAGTGAGAAGGTTTGAAATATGAAAATATTTCCTGACTTCCATGAATCTACAGAGGGAAACGAATGTGCTCAGATACCTAATTTTGATAGCACATTGGTCTAGCAACTAATTAAAATGAAGATGAATAGTCATCCAATTCCATAAGTCCCAAATTTTAGGGTGAGTTGGCTCCTCCTTTTTTCAGACCCACCATAACAGATGCAAAAATTGATCTTAATATTTTACACTGTGTGACTTCTACATAGAGTACATTTTACCACATATTAGCTTTGGGCTTGACCCTTAGAATTGATTTGTTTAATGAACAGTTCTGATTTGGACAAAGACTGAAAATGCCTTTGTGTAGTTAGGTTTGTCCTGCTGCACTGTGTCACTGTTGTGGAAAGAAAAAATTCTAGGTATCCATTATCTCATCAGAATAAGAACAGTGGAAAATACACGAACCTGACCTGCCATCTAGAGCCAAGCCCTGCTAGATTCAGCCAAGATCAGCAAAATTCCACCTACATCCATGAGTAACAAGTGCCGTGGCTCACACTAAGAAGACCTCCTACTGATCTCCCTGTGTATAGATCCCTCTAACCCAGGCACTTCATGCATCAGCGCTGATTCTGGAGTAATCATTCTAGAGCTTGGATCTGTTGCTATCCATCCCTACCCCAAAGTCTTAAATCACTTCTTATGCGATAATGTCTCCATATTGCTGGAGAACTACCTGTTTGCTGCACTCTTATACTATGGTACATTTTCACATACAGTTTTCTCTGGAAACCCATGATTCCCACATCCCTTTATCCACATGTCTGTATTTCACTAATTTCATTAAATCTTAAATCCTGCTTTAAGCCATCCCCCTCTTAAGTTGCCACTTCTTTGGCATACACAGTAGCCCTTCCATGATCACGCAGACACACAGAGAGCCATCACACCTGACTCCTTGGAGATCATCATATTCTTTTCTAAGCCCTCACAAGCTCATCAACCACCTATCTATTATAAATATTGTATTTGTTTGTCCCCAGAAAAGATCACAGATACAAAGACCTGTGACTATTTGTCAGACTAGTGACTATTCTTATGCTATAGAATCTAATTAATCCCTGAACCTTTGAACCCTTTCTATGATAAAAGATTCTCATTGTATTTAAATATTGTGATCATATCAGAGCACAACATATGTATATTTCATATTCATGTCATACACGGAATGGGTCATGGAAGATTCTGTTCCACCTGCTTATTCAGGGGCCCAGGCTGGAGGAAAATTAATCTTATTTTTACACTTTCATAGTAAATAACTGATGAATCTGGGATTGAACTAGACAAGCTATTTCTGTATTCACCTTTTAAAATACTACTTTATATACTTCTGTTATCCAACACTGAACAATAAATTACTGCACAACAGACAAAATACTATGGAATGAACAATATGAAAATATTACTTCATTTCCTGAGCCCTATACAGGTGCTAGAAGAGTAGTATTACTATATCCATTTAACTATGAGGAAATGAAAGTTCCAGGACCCTACCAAGTTCACCAAAAGGCAAATGGCTAAAAATAAAGCCAGAAATCATATTCAGACCTAGGGCTAAATACTGCTTGACATATTCCCTAGGTATCATGTAGGACATGGGCCTAAGCATTAGAACAAGAGCTCATCCAAAAAGTCAAGAGAAATAAAGAAATGATGACATAGAGAGAGCTAGAGATAAAAAGTCTATTCAAAAACTCACCTAGTCCAATAATTTGGCATCTGAAAGTGTGAAGAATTTTATGTCTTGTATTGAGTAACAACTTTGAAGGTAATGATACACAATGTAATAA
Organism: Dolichotis patagonum; assembly: GCA_004027295.1. Lineage (NCBI taxonomy): Eukaryota > Metazoa > Chordata > Mammalia > Rodentia > Caviidae > Dolichotis > Dolichotis patagonum. The sequence continues at coordinate 87,913 of PVJX010003614.1, read as the reverse complement.
CTAATATTATTCTCTAAATATTTGGTGTCCTAGTTTCTTTTCTCATTGCTGAGGAAAAAAATACCTAACACCTGAAGTTAAAGGGGGAAAGATTTATTAGTTTACAGTTAGTAGAGCTTTCAATCCATATTTGACTGTGTCCAAGGCAGGATGTCTCGGCAGAGAGGCATTGCAGAAGAGAAACAGCTCATGGCAAGCAGAAGACAGCAAAAGCAGATAATCAAGGTAGCTGGCAAGACAAGCTTCTTTCTGTTCCTTATATTTTATCCAGGTTATCAGGATTAGAGCAGTGCCAAACTATTCAGTAGACTGATTTAATAATCACCCACCCTTAAATCCTAGTACCCTTTATTGTAGCACTGCACTGTGAATCAAGCACATACTCTAAATTCAACCACCTTTGAAAAATTCTCACATATGACTACATGAGGCTTGGGAGGACATCTAGACATAAAACATAACATTTCCTTGCAAAAATTTGTTATTTTTCATTAAAAAAACAAAATAATTTTAACACCATCTAGTTGACTTTCCCAGCACTGACCTACTAAGCAACAAGTAACTAAAATGTACCCTCATCCTCATTATTCATGGATTCTCCTTGTGTAAATTTACCTACTCACTAAACTAATTAGTGCTCAGAGAACTTTTATAGTCACTCACAGATACATAAATAACAGTGACATATTTGAGTTGTCCAAGGTATACATTTCCATCTGAATTCAAAGATAGGCAACATTCTGCCTTGTTTTGTGACTCAAACTACAAACTAGTGCTGCCGACAATCTATTGAATACTTCATTGTTCAAATGCTTTTGCATTTTTCCTGGTGATTTTGTTGTTTAAAATGACCCCAAGCATATTTCTGTAGTGTTCCTAAGTCCAAGAAGACTATATGTGTCTTGATAAAAAACGTATGTGTTGGGTGAATTTCGTTCACCCATGAGTTACAGTGCTATTGTCTGAGACTTCAACATTGATGACTCAACTTTATGGCACAGCTAGAAGAAAGAGGAGGAAATTCTCCATTCTGTAAATAGGTCTAGTTCTGAAAGTACTCAAGAAACAATAGTGTGTGATACTCCTAAGGAAAAGAAACTAAATCTATGCACTCATAAGATGACAACTGATGCTAAAAATGTATGATAGAGGTTGGGTATTTAGCTCAGTGGCACAAGTGCCTGCCTGGCAAGAGTGAGCTCATGAGTTTGATCCCTGGTACCAAAAAACAAAATAAAACAGAAAATGTATGGTACAATCAATGTAGTAAAGTTCTGAAATCCATAAAATGTTGCAGTCATCTTAACTCAACAGAAAGACTCAAATTTTTCTCAGCTAGTGGTGGTTGGCTTGCACATCCCCAAAAGCTATATGACATGAAAATTAAATTTGTAGGTTTTACACATCAAGAATTGCATAAAATAATGTTTAAATATTTGCTAAGTGTTATAGAGAAAAAGGGTTATTTTAATGGAAATAGAGATACATAAATGTGTTACTATCTGGACACCCTTGGTACTAGGGAACAATGGATGCACTTTCTAAAATAAGAGCAGAAATTTCTTATGCATAAGGGAAAAAGCAACATACTTTTGGATATGTGTGTTAAGGCTGTAGGAGTCAGGATTCCTTGTGAAATAGGGAACATGACATTATTTCAGTCATTGTTGGTGCCTCTTTTAGTCCATGTTACATGGCCAGTGCTTGCCTTCTGACTGCCTGCTATTGCTTCTAATATTTCCAAGAAAGGCTCCAATCACTAGTGCCCACTGTATATGCAAATACACTTGACCAGAAGTGATAGGGAATGGACACTGCTTTCTCCAAGGAGTGCTCAACTGATGAATAAGGCCCAGACATGTCCACTCAAGAGCCATCTGTGAGGTGTGTTCCACATTGGCCCCACATTCCACAGTGGAACTGAGCTGCAAGTGTTCAAAATTGACATCAAACATTTACTGGGCTCTTCTCCAGTTATTCTTACCCACTCTTCAGGTAGTGTTTCTTGGGATTTCTTGCTAAATGAACCCATCTTAGGATCTGCTTCTGGTAAAACCTAAGTCAAGAATATGGTTTCCAGATTCTAAACAAGTAGTAGTGGGGTACTTACATTTATCTCTGATGTTTCATTCATCACAAATAAAACAGAAACAAATCCAGAAACAGAGATCAAGGCAGCAGCATCTATACATGCAGCATCTGATTGGAACTTTGGCAAGTTCCATTGGTCAAGTGAGAGCCACACTTAGCTGCAGATTGTTGGATTTCACTGTGCCTCCCTTGGTGGGCCAGGTCTTCTTAGACAAAAACTGCTTTTTAAATATAGAGGATTAATTCAAACTTTTTAAAAATACAAAGCAATGTCACAAATTTACAAAATCATTAAATGGTGTTTCCTAAAACAGAATATAACAGAATATAGATATAGATATAGATATAGATATAGATATAGATATAGATATAGATATAGATATAGATATAGATATAGATTAGATATAGATATAGATATAGATATAGATATAGATATAGATATAGATATAGATATAGATATATAGATTTCTATGATGAAGAAATTCTAGTCCTGAGGTAAATAGTCAAAAGAATTATATACTTAGTGTACCAAAAACATGTACTAGAATGCTCACAGAAATACTGCTCATAATATCTCCAATTTGGAAAGGACCCACAGACTCATAACAAGCATGGTGATGCATATGATGAATCATTGTTAGCCACTGAAATGTGAATGATGCTTTCCAAAATCATAAACAAAGGAAACCAAACCAAGTGTACCCCCTATAGAATTCGATCATATAAACTACAAAGCAAGAAAAATTAATTTACACCTGTTGGAAGTCAGCAAAGTATTTTTTATTCCAAATAATACCCTCTGCTTACTTGCCAGGCTACTAGGACCCCACTGATAGAGAAATAGGTTTTGAGCTTTAATTATTTCTGCCTCTTTAAAGGTGCAATTCTTCCTGAGAGGGGTGAAAATATAGGTCTACAAGTCGTTATTACTTTTATAAGAGTTTGGTTCCAACATTTTCAGAGGAACTGTTACTAAAGGTCCTCACTCTACTAGCCCTGGGGAAGGCATCAGAGTTGCTCTCTTCTAATGTTTGGGGTTCAGTGTGTCCCCCCTTTTAAGAAACACTTTCATCCTTTCTTTCATAAATTCTCCAGACAGATATGACATCCAGTTGTCTCATATAGAATTTTCATCGTTCTTAGAAAGCCATGCAGGGTAGGAGAACCAGAGCTATCTCCACAGCAGGTATTTGTTTTCATGGAAAGAGTAAGAAGTTTTAGTCAGACAGCTGTGTGATCAACACTGGGCTCTGTCTTTACTAAGGAGATGGGCTAGTGCCTTGAACTCTGAATCTACATCCCCACATATAAATGATGATAACACTCACCACTTGACACGGTGCTATGAGGATTAAACATCCATTGTCCATATAAGTAAGCTTATTAGACTACTATGAACATTCCTTACATGCTGTGTGTATTCAAAGTCTCTTTTTATTTACTATTTTTTACAAAATCAAGTTCTCTCTCTCTCTGTCTCTCACTGTCCGTCTGTCTCTCTGCCTCTATCTCTATGTATATCTCTATCTCTCTCCCTCCCAATGCACTTATCTCTTTCTGTGTGTGTTATGTATTTTTCAAAACCAAAACCAATGTATCAGGCAGGATTACAGAGACATGGAGTACTGGTAGAGACAGCTGGTAACAGCAATGTGATCAACAAGGGCAGAGAAACCTCCCCAGCTTCCCAGAGTTGTCCCCTACATTGGGCATAGCTGCTGTTTATTTTTGTGTTGTATCTTTCCTTTAACCATCTAACAGATACCACTGCAAAATCTGCCTTCAGTCCTGCCAGAAATGATCATTTTCTTCTTCCTGGCTCCCATATCAAGTTGGCTGTTCATTCCTGATGTCGATAGAAAACTTATCTTTCCCGTCCCATCTTATGCATGTTAACTTGCATCTCCTACTGCTATGATTTTTATTTGGCATCTGGTTGTTTAACTTACTGTGTGCCATGGGGGATACAGATGTACAGCAGATGTCAGGCTAAGTAGAAGGAATGTTGTGTCAAATGGAAAAAATACTCAGGTTATAAAAAGGACGATAGAATATTATTCTCTTACAATCTCTACCTTTGGAATTTTACTGGAAGTTAAGATTTTTTGAGCATTTTTTGAAATGAAATTTATATATATCATTATATATGTATCATATTGAAGTGGAATATATCATAAATATATGTTGTGATGAATTTTCACAAACTACATACCAGTTCCATTAAAACTGTGTAATCAGTTTCCAGATCACATAAGAGAAACAACCGGAGTTCCATTTTCACATCATTTGCATCTCCCCAAAAGTAACTACAGTTCTGACATTTAACAGGATGATGTCCATTTCTGAATCTCCTAAGAATGAAATCACATATGATGTGCTCTGTATTATCTGACTCCCTTGCTGAATACGTTTATAAGGTGTATTTATAGTACTGCCTGATGTAGTAGTTCTTTGTTTGCCCATTCCTAGTTATTCCATTGTTTATACATTCCACCATTCATCTTTCCTATTGTTAAATGCGCATTTGAGAGGTTTCCAGAGGGAGGCTTTTGCAGTAAGTTACACTATAAAGATTTTGTGCATGTCCCTAGGATGCACACCTAAAAGCAGAGTTTCTGTGTCATAGGAGATCCATATCTGCAACCTTACTACACTGACAATTTCCAAAAGGACTGGGTCACTTTACACTCTCCCCATCACTGCATCAACTCTTCCTGTGCTTCACATCTTCACAAGCACTTGATATATTGTTCAAGCAGTTTGGGTGTTGTTTTTTCTTATTCATCCTTTGTTTACTGTTTTTTGACATCATAGTGAATATTCAGTTGTATTTCACTATAGTTTTAATTTGAGTTTTCTAAATGATGAATGAAGTTGAGCACCTTCTCCACATATTTCTTGACCCTTTAGGTCTCATAAAGTGTTCTGTAGATTTTTCAATTTTTGTTTCAGTCTTTTTCTTATTGGTTCCAAGGCTTAAGATTATGTTGGAGTGTTGACTAGTTTGTTGACAAGATTATGTTGGAGTGTTGACTAGTTTGTTGTTACAATGGTCTCTAGTTGCCATTTATGTTATCTTAAATTGTTAGAAACCCCTGCAAGAAACTTCAGTTTATTCCCAAAGTATACTCTAGAGTACTTTTATTTAAAAGACTAAAATTGCTTTTTATTATAACAAAAACATCCTGTATTGATAATGTAAGTTTATTGGTACAATTTAGGTTTGCAGAATGACCGCATTCAGTACAGGAGATTTGTACCTGCACATGATATATCTCAATCCCTAATTTTCCCCATTCCCATCCCCTTCTTTCATGCCTCGTTCCCCTCCTTGTTCACAGAGATTGGTTTTCATTTTGTCCTTCTCTTTTCATGTTTTCTTTCCCTTCCTTTCTACCTCCCCTCACCCTAGTTCCCTTTTCCTTTTGAAATGTTTCTTACTATTTTACAATATCTATTTTACATTTTTATTCTTATTTATATTTTGAGTTTCTCACACCAAAGAGATAATATGATATTTATACAAGTGTCTGATTTATTTCTCTTATGATTATGGTTTCAAGGTCCATCCATTTAGCTATAAATATCTCAATTTCATCTTTTTTATAGCTGAATAATGCTGCATTACACCGGAGGACCAATGGAACAGACTAGAAGATGCAGAAACACTCCACACACACTCACACCCTCCTGATCTTTGACAAAGACCAAAGATATCACAGGAAAGATAGTCACTTTACTAAATGGTGGTGGTGGGCTGGGGATGTAGCTCAGCAGCACAGTACCTGCCTGGCAAACAGAAGGCCCAGAGTTCAATTCCCTGTACCAAAGAAATGGTACTGGATAAACTGGCCTTCCACATGCCCCAAACTAAGACTAAACCCATGTGTATCACCATGCACTAAACTAAAATCAACATGAGTCAAAGATTTAAATATTAAAACAGGAACACTAAGTCTAGTGGAATATAGAATAAGTAGAATTCTGAAAGACTCTGGGTGTAGGGAAAGAATTTATGACCAAAACCCCAGTTGCACAGTAATCATCACAAAGAATTAACTGGGATCTCAGTTTATTAAAATGCTTTTGTGCAGCAAAATAAATCACTAACAGAGTGAAAAGACAACCCACAGAGTGGAAAAAAATTGTGCCAGCTGTTCTTCTGACAAAGCACTAATATTTAGACCACATAAAGAACTGAAAAAAATCATACTCCCAAAATTCAAAGACCAATCCAAAAAGGGGCATCTGGGATGAATAGATACTTCTTAGAATGAGTACAAAGGGCAAATAAATATATGAAAAAGTGTTCAACATGTCTGGTCATTTAAGAAATGCAAATCAAACAGTACTGAGATTACATCTCTCTCCAAAAAGGAAGTCTATCATCAAGGAAACAACTAATAACAAATATTGGCAGGGCTGTGGGGGAAAAGGAGCCCTTATACACTATTGGTAAGAGTTCAGACTGGTGCAACCACCATGGAAATCAGTGTAGACATCCCTCAAAAAACTAAGATTAGAAATCCCATTTGATCCAGCTATTCGCCTTTCTGGTATCTTCCCTTCAAAATTAAAGGCATCCTACCACAGCAATATATGCACACTCATGTTTAGAGTGGCAAATTTTTTAACAGCTAAATCTTGAAAGCTTCCCAAATGCCCATCAAACAATGAATGGCTAGAGTATTTCTTAGAAGCGATGAATAGAGTTTCAAAAAACTACTTTTGGTCATTTTACTAAATAGCTCTGTGTCATAGTCAAATACATTACAAATAGAGAAATACATTCTCTTCTTTGTTCTTGAGATCCCTTATTGACAAAGGAAGATGTTGAATCTGCGACTATCCAATGCTAAGATTCTATAAAACACTAATAGCTATGTTACTTGGAGAGGTGAGGAATAGGATGAAAGGCTTACTATGAAATTTAACTCCCATAAACTTGGTGATCCTGCTCTTACATGAGAAAGATGCAAATTACTCTAGCTTCAATTTTACATATTTTCCATGGTTTTGCACTTTTTAGACTTTATGTTCATCATGAATCTACTATGTTAAAGGAGGAAAGATTACATATTTACAGGTTCTACTTAAACTTCTTCTCACTAGAAATTTTTATTTTATTGCAAACAGTACTGGGATCAAAAGTAACCAATAACAAAAGAATATCAAAACTACTTTATGGTATTTTAGCATGTGTGTGCCTGAAATGGAGTCTAAAAAACAGCAAAAATTTCTATGAGCCAAACATGGACCTTCTCCCAGCCTATTATAAACCTACCTGTCTTGCTGTATACTTTTGCCCAAGTGAAAAGAACTTTTTAAGTTCTCAAAACTTGAAGTCCCTTAGCACAAAATCTACATTTTCTTTCTCCTCTTCTTTGCTGACAACCTCACACCAGCTGCCCAATCATAAAATCTGTAATGTCCTTAAGGAGGCATTTAGAAAATAGTATTTTAAAAGCTCTTCACAAACTTCACTGAAATGAAAGTTTTTGTATTATACAAAATGCTTTGCACTTTGAGGAAATGATTAATAAGTTGGGCAATATTAAAATGAAGAACATGTATTGATCAAAAAATAAAAGACCCATAAGATAATGCAAACCAAGCCACACAACAGGAAAAGATGTTTAATTTCTGTATTAAAAATAAAGGGCTTCTATTCAGATTATGTTTTTATAAATGCTATGAACCAATAAGCAAGATAACTCAATGAAATGGGCATTACTTTTGAAAAGTATAATAAATAAGAATATAAACATGTTTGACCTCACTAAGCATGTACAAACACACATTAGTAGTTCAATATGCTATCACTATGTGTACACTAGACTTATTAGTATTTAAACATATGACAATATCACATGTTCGAGAGGGCATGAAACAACATAAATTCTCATATGTTGCTGGGCAGAGTATAAGCTTGGATATCTACTTTTTAGAAAGCAGTTTGTGTCGCATGCGTTTGAATATACATTTTTCTACTACAAAGCCCATACCTTGCAGAACTGCATAATATGTGCACTGAGATATGTGCATTTTACAGTGTCTTTAAGGAAAATCACCTAATCTCAACCCAAAGTTATTGTTTTTATTTTGTAGATTAAAAAAAGAAGCTTAGTCTTCCCACAACACAAATAACCAGAAAAAAGCACAGAGAAAAGCATGGCTCTGGTTTAAAGCCTCATCCCTGCTCTGTGTGTTCCCACCTCCTGTGCTCTTTAAGGGAAGGAAAATGAGCCAAGAACCTCATGATCCAGAACCAGAGTCAATGTTCTTTAGATCTGTGTCTTCAGTCCAACATCTTGACACACATGTGCGCCTCGATTTCCTAAACGAGAGTGAAGGTTCATTACTTGCCACAGAATCTGGATGACAGAAATTAAACCACGAAATGCATAATCTGGTGCCATAGCATATTCCTGTAATTCCAGCTCCTGGAGACTTTAGGCAGAAGGTCGCAAGTTCAAGCAAACATGGACTACACAGAGAGGTCAAGGGGAGCCGTAAAGTGCCAAACTTATTTAATGATGGGGCACTGATGTGCTCTTACCTACGCTTTGAGATTGAGCTGATTTTAATACTCATTGCTAATGCAACAATTGATAATAGTAGTCTTTCACTCTTCCTTTCCACACTCCCTCCCAGCAACCTACCTAAAGAAAGTAAAAATGAAGAGGAAAAACTAATTGGAAAACTTGGATGTTTGGGGTAATTACAATAAAGTTGCATGGGATCAGTACAGCCATGTGTAACTGCCAGGAAACAAACAAACAAAAAATATGGTTTTTTCCTCACTGAAATTTGATACAAAATATTTTTTCCATTGCATCAAGAGTGTAAAGTGCACAAACTGGAAAATTAAGCCTATTCACAGCCTGTATTAACACAAAAACAATCTGTAGGATATTTTATATGGCTTCTAGTAGAGGGGCATCCATTGGGAAGATTACATCTGTTATCAAGCCAAGCAATGAACTTTCCATTTACACTGGACATTTATAATCTGATGAAAGAAAATGTGCGTTTAGCCTTTTAAAAAAGGAAAAAGAAACCCTACAAATCTGTCCATTATACCTGCTGAGAATCTGAAGTGAGGTCAAGACAAAAGCAGATTATTTTTGATAGTGTTAATAAGAGTTTATTGCAAGCCCTGCAAGCCAGATCTCCCTCTGTGTATCTCTGAATGGCTTTGGCAGCTGGACTATTCTTAGAGTAATAAGAAAGAGCCTTATCTCACACCATAGGAAATTCAAAGATCCCCACAGCTTCAAAAGTCTTATTGATGCATTTTAGGAGAACTAAAAGTCAGAATGGTTATCATCACAAATACCTGTCCAGTATGGAGACACAGAAAGAACCGTAAGAGGCACAGGCATACAGCTGGAAATGTAGCATATTAGTAACAGCACCTTAGAAGACACTCATGTAACTGTAGCTGTTTTCATAATGAAATCACTGTCTCAGGCAATGTTTAGCAGTGTTAAAAATAGTGAAATAGCTCGCTGGTTACAAGAATCAAACACTGGCACTAACTACATCACATAATGGAGAATATCTTACAAAAGTATCAGAGGCTCAAAGTGGGTACTTGGATTTTGGAGAAGATAAGAGTGAAGGGTATAATAAAGCAGAACAAAGCAAAAATAGTCTCCTACACATAAAACCCTAGCCAGGCCACCATCATTATCTCTTATGACCTATAGTCACTGTAGTCTTGGGTCCTAGAAGAAAGCATTGGATTGGCTGGCTTGGATCCTAGGTAATCTCCCTTTTCCTCACAAAATCAACCCATATAGGAAACATACAGGCATGGTATGTGATCCCACTCAGCTCCACCAGAGCACTAGGTAACTGAAAGTCCTTCAGACAACACATAACACTGAACTTAATAACCCCCATAGCTCTTTGCTTGTGTCTGACTAAAATCCATAGGTAAAAAATTGTTAAAAATAACTCAATCACTGTAGCCAGTGGATCCATTTTGATTGTCTCTCTGTGTCCCTCAGTTCCAGTCCCACACTCTTCACTAACTATAAATGCACTTAGTTTCTCTCTTAAATGAAGGCATTGAAGGAAGCACATGGATCTTCATAAGGATCCCAGCAGTTGCTTGTCTGTGCTTGTTTTTCTTCACTGATGGTCAATGAAACAAATAGGAAGTGGAACAAGAGTCAGGGATATGAAAAAGAATGAAGACAAGCTATGGATATGTACCAGCTCCCCACAATGAATGGAATCATGCTCTACAGCAAAGGTGCACTAATAGAAATAAAAATTACACATAGAAACAGTGGGTGTCACTGGACTCTTACCAGGCACTGAGCTGACTCTGCTCACCAGCCTGGGATGACAGTGTGTGTGGATGGCTCAAGGCAGAGCCAGAGTGTGGGATGAACACTGAATTTTCTTGGAGCAGCACATTAGGAAGAGGACTTACTGACATTCCCTTCCAACCCTGTGACTGGTTTCTTTTATTTCTCCATCTCCTGATTCCATTTACCATCAGTAAAATCAAAGACATTACAAAATTAGGGGAATGCCTGGACTCATAGCTAAGGAATCACTTCAGGGCTCCTCCTTGTAATTCTGTGCTATCATTATCATTGTTTATCACTAAATGATTTTCTCCTCAAAGGTATACGAATTAGTCATTCCCGGTTACTCGGAAAAAATGTCTAACACCCACACTTAAAGAAGGATAACTTTATTCAGCTCATGGTTTCAGAAGCTTTAGTCCTTGACTGGCTTAGTTCCAAAGCAGAAATATCATGCGTGATGCTGGAACAGTTATGGTGTAAATCTGCTTAGCTGGTGGGGGCTGGGAGGTGGAGCACCAGGAAAAAAACTCCAGGAAGAGACTTTCCCTCCTACACCTAGTGTTCCAGCCCCAACTCCCCATCTCCTCATAGTATGATTTTCGTGAACATCAATGGATTAAACCACTGATGAGTGCAGGGTTCCTATGATCCAATCATCTCTCCAAGAGTTCTTTAATCCCATCAAGTTGACAATTAAGCTTGACCCTTACACACATATTTAGTTCTCAGTTAATGTCCCTATGAACAACATTCTATTGGATGAACAATTCCTTGAACATTGCAAACATCTAATAAGCATTCACATGGGGTCGTGTAGCTCTCCTTCCATCTTCCTGTCCCAGGACCCAGTCTCACCCATCCTTGGAGACTTCCCAGCCTGTAACTGAGAACACAATTATAGCTACAATTCTGACAAAGTACAGCTGACCATTTCATCAGAAAAGGCACATATTCACTCTTACCCTGACCAAAAAAAAGAGCAAGGAAATCCCTTAGGGTTGCCTCTAGACTTCTCCCCACATTATAATTGTTTGTTCATTCTCCTTCATCAGCACATGTCTAGAGAATATTGTTTTTTATTATTATCTGATGGTTTAAGCCAGTTTTATTTTTTTATTATAATTGCTTAGAATTTTTGTTCTTAATTCTGTGCACTTATACCTCATTTTCTTTATGAGGAAAATCTAGGAATTATACTTTTAATGTCATAGTAAGTAATATTAAAATAAATGGCAAGTCATGAATTGATGAATTAAAACACCTAATAATTGGATTGGATAAATATAAAAACTCTGGATTCAGTGAACCAGCACCAGTCTTATTTAAATGTCTAATTAAAAGTTATTCAGAAGCACAGCGTACACAAAGTGCAATGCCGTCTTCTACATCTGGGATGGAAGGTTGGTAACCAGAAGAAAAATCAGACCTGCGTAAAAGAAATGGGAATAGACTGCAATCTTTAATCTGAGTACTCCATTTTTTTTTCTTTTTTTTTTTTTTATTTAAAAGAGAATAAAACAAAAGGGGGCAGTACAGAGCAGATCAGAAGAGGACAACATAGGCAACACAGTACTTTACATTAGGTCTGCGCAGACTTTCGATCCAAACAGCCCAGGCCACTCCGAGTACTCCATTTTAATCAAGGGGTGTCTGACTCTACATTCCATTACCGCTTCATTAAAATATGCTGTCCCTGGTGCTGAAACTGCTGTTAGTTGTTTAAAAGCAGAGCAACCAAACTTCAAACCAGGAAAAGAGGAAGCAATACCCAGCCGGAGGCAGGGGCTTTTGTTAGCTGAAACACTCTGCAAAGTTGCCACAGATCTATGAAGAAGAAAAAGAAGCTTTGTGATTAAGCATGTCGAGATTTAAACTGAGTTGACAAGAACAGCCACACTAGTCTGAAAGTTGATTCATCCAGAAGGCTATTCATAGCAGAGGGCTAGTTAGCACATTGTCAAATATGACATCCTGAAAAAGCAGCATGATTGTTCATACAATAGCTAATGAACAGTGACTTATTTAGATTGCCCACATTGAGGTGGCAGGGTATGGGCAAAAGAACTCCATCATCAAATGGGAAAAAAGGGGTCTAAAGTAAAATTTTAAAATTAGATTTGTTTTCAGAGGCTTTCCAAATCTGCTACTGTAAATTCTCTTGGTTAACTTTGAGTCTCCATTTCCTTTTCTGTAGTATGGAGTAGAAATTATGCCTCTTTTGCAGTCTTGTGTGAGAATTAAATTCAACGATTTCAATGAATTCAATGAGTTCAGATGTATCATACAATAAGGACAGAAGAGGACCAAATTCTTAATAAATATTCATTGTTATCATCATTAGCAATATTATTATTGACAAATGTTTTTCTCAACTATAGAAATACAGAGTATAACAATTTTTAAAAGTATCACAAAAAGCAAATTGAAGTGCTAAACTGTATGTCACTTACAATGTTAATCTATACTGTTATTTCCCAGGAATAAAAGTTATCTTCTTTCTCTAAAAAGATCTACAGATCTAGAGATATTTCTTTCTCTAAAGCTATTTCCTAAGTTTAAGAATTCAAACATTTCCCAAAGGTTTTTAAAAGTCTCTCAGACTTTCTCAAGGTCATTGATTGAGGTAACTCCATTCTCTTATGTTCAAATTGAAAGGCCCCTTAACATATCAAGCTCCCTTAACAACATGTTAACAATATTAACGTATCAACATAGTAATGCTCTTTTTGCTCATCTGGTTTGCATCTGGCATGAGCCATACCACTCTGCCTTGAAGCCAACTGAAACCTCCAAAAACTGTAAGCTAAATAAACTTTTCCTTCCCTAATTTTGGGCATTAGATATTTTGTCTCAACAATGAAAGAGAAGTAACAAAGGCATTCCTTGCAACTCTGGCCTATAAAAATGACCACAGAGAGTCTGTTCCTGTTTGTACAAAGAGAATTAAGTTCTTTACTGACCTTGGCAGAAGATGAGGACCATGAGCACCTTTTTTCCTTTTAGAAACCAGACACCATGCTGGAATAAATTGCTACTTTAGATAATACCAAAGAAGCCAAACAAAGAATTACAAGATCCTCTGCCATTAATGAGAAGATCTGCCACAGATATGACCACCTATGTGTTCATGCACATTAAATACACATGTAAACTAAACAGTTTTTTTTATTATCCTTTAGAGATCCAAGTAGAGAAACAAATAGAGAAACAAGGCTTAGAGGAAGCAGAACTCTGCCCTGAAAAATCAACACAGGTGTTGATGTCCAGAATATTCTCACATCTTAGTGCTGGCATCACTTTTGAGCAGGTAGAATTCTTTTCCCACTTCCTCCCCTTAATCAGGATTCAATGATGTTTAGGTAAATGGTATAACCTAGGGGCTAAAACTTCCTAATGAAAAACAAAAATTCCAGTTTTTCCTACTCCCTGCACATACTCTATCAATAAAGTGTGAATGACCTAAGAAAAATCTCTCCAGTCAACACAGGGTGAGCACAGCGGATGGATTGCCTCTTATCTTAGCTCTAATGAATAAATGAGTAAATCAATAGAACTCTAGGTCATATGTACTTCTTTAACGCCAATCAAGTGTTTTTGTTTTGTTTTGTTTTAAGAAAAAAAAAAGCTAAGCAACCTAAACAACCAGAGGACATTTTCACAGTTTAGTATCTAACAAAACACAGCAGTGGTAATTAAAACTATCTTGAGCTAGGAAAAATGGAAGGGAAATCTATCACCACTGAAACTGTCAAGAAGGAAAAAAAAGTCCTAAAGCATTGACAATTTGTTTTAGATCTAACCCCAGAGTGATGTGCAGTGGGAGGATGAGGCAGAGTTTGTTGCTGGGGGAAATGTCAGCTCCATATGAGAAGCTGGTGGAAAAACACTGAAAAGGTGCTCATAGTCCTCATCTTCTGCCAAGACCAGGAAAGAACTGAATTCTCTTTGTACAAACAGGAACAGGCTCTCTGTGGTCACTTTTATAAGCCAGAATTGCAAGGAATGTCTTGGTTACTTTTCTGTCATTGTTGAGACAAAATATCTGATGCCCAAGATTAGGGAAGAAAAGCTTTATTTAGCTTATAGTTTTGGGAGGTTTCAGTCCATGTTCAGCTGGCTCCAAGGCAGAGCAGCATTGGCTCATGCCAGATGCAAACCACAAGAGCAAAAAGGGTAAAACAAAAGAGCATGGCTAGCTCCCTCCTTTATACTGTATGCCAGTTCCCCGCCCCTAGGCAGGTGCAGCACCCACCACCATACCAGCACTAGACAATGAACCAATCACAAACACCAGGCTTAGCCACCTCCATGACTGCATGAGGCTTGGGGGGCCATCCAAACATAAATCAAAACCAGGAATAAACATTTTGATATATTTACACTTGTCCAAACAAGTCAAGATTTAAAAAGAGAAGTTAACTGACATCCTGATATTAAAATATTTTAAATTTGGGGTTAATTTGATTTGAAGAGTGCTATAAGTCTTTAAAGTTCATAGTCTCCTTCTCCTGCACCAAGACACAGGGATTCATCAAACACTCCATCCTATCTGCTAAATCCTTTCAATCCACTGTTTGGGGTGAAATTAACCAAAAGCCCCAACCTCCTAAGAGAAAATCAGCAAGAACAGCAAGACATTAGACTTCCCTACTGCTCTAGACCAAATACTCAGGAAAGAATTTTCCAGTTAGGAATAAACCATGAAATCTAGTCATATTTATCGTCCTCTGAATCTTACATAGTTGATGCCTTGTTATGGGAACAAATTTGCCAGAAATTTGTGAATTTTGACACAGTATTAAAAATAATCATTGAATTTGGAGCAATTTTTCTAACCACACAATTGTTGTCATAGAATTTACATAATTTCTTCCCCCCCAAAAAAACCCTTATAAATGAATTCCAGGTCATAAAATAAATGATAAACACACAAAACTCTATTATGTGTCTCAACTGAAACAAAATATGTAAAGCCTTTTATAAAAAGAGAGAGATAGAAATACTCAGATACAAATCAAATAACACACGAACAGGACTCAGATTTATTTGCTGGAAAACTCAAAACATTGATGACTTAAACAAAGAGATTTAAAAATTGTGGATATATACTATGTTCATAGACTGAATGATTCAACATAGTAAAGATGCTATAAACTCTTAAACATCATAATCGTCTTTAGCACAGCTACTACCAAAATCCAAGTAACACTGTTTGTAGATACAGACAAGATAACTTATGATTATGGAAAGGAAAACAATATATAAATAGTTAAAGTAAGTTTTAAAAAGAAGAATATAGAGTAAATAATCTGTTCTACTGATTTCAATGTTTATCTAACCATGCTAACCAAAATGTAGTATTGGCAGGGAGACAGATATATAGGCCAGGGGAACAAAACAGAAAATGTCAGAATAAAACTAGACAAGTATGTTCAACTGATTTTTTTGACAAAGATGCAAAAGCATTTCAATGTAGGAAAAATAGTGCTTTAAACAAAAAGTAATGGAATTTATATTCACAACAAAGAGGGAAAAAAGAACTCAGATGTGAGTTTCACATTTTGAATAAAAAGCAGCTCAAAATGTGTAATAGGTTTAATGTAAAATATAAAACTATGAAAATTTTATAAAAACATAAAAAAACTGAATATTTCTTATACTTAATATGAAAATAGTCAATAAAGGAAATCTTCATAAACTAGAGTGCATAACAGACAGAAACTTGCTCTGTAAAAGACTGTTTACAATTACAATTCAAGTTACAGACTAGAAGAAAATGTTTACATTCACATATCTACCAAAGAATTTTTATCACAATTCTTATCAGAAAAAAAACAGATGAGGACAAAAGACATAAAGATATTTTATTAAAGAAGCTGTGTAGATGTTAAAGAACCATGTGAGACATTATTTACTATAATTAGTCACTGGAAAAATGTGAATTAAAACCATAGTAAGATCACTGCACATGTATCAATGCCTTTTTTAAGTGGCAAGAGCACATTTTGGTGAGATATGAAGAAACTGGGTCACTTACACATTCCTGGTGGGAATGTAAAATGGCACAGCCACACTGAAAAACAGTTGTCAGTTTCTTCTAAAGCTAAACATGCAACAATCACACTACCCAGCAATTACAGTTTTGGGCAATAATCTCACAAAAATGAACACATGTTTACACAAAGACCTGTAAAAGGATGTTTATAGTAGCTTTAGCCATAATAGTCAAAACATGGAAAACATTTAAATGTCCATCAGTGAGTGGTCACAAAGGCTACAATGCATCTACATAGTGATGAATACTTTTGAACAAATGAGAGAAAACTATTGAAATATGCAGCAACCTAAATGAATCTCCACAGAATTATGATGAATGAAAAATGCCAGTCCTCGTGGGTTTCATACTGTATGATTGCACTTATGTGAAATTCATGAAATGACAAAATTATAGAAATGGATGACCCAATGATCACTGCAGGGATTAAGGAAATGGTGAAGACAGCAGGAAAGTGGGTATGCCAAAAAAAAGACAAAATGAAAGATTCCTTAATGCTGATAACATTCTATTCCTAGACTATATCAATCTTATTAACTTGGTTTTGATATTTTATTACATTTTGGCAAAAATTACCATTGCGAAAACCAAGTAAAGAATATATTGTATTCCTGTGCTATTTCTTATAAATACACAGGAATCTGGCTTATCTCAAAGTAAAAGGGCTGAATTTAAAGAGTTTACATGAGCTTATGGCTATAACTCCTCAGGTCAACTCAGACACACACAGGCTTAGCTCTCCACACGCTGTCAAGAGAAATGTACTTGGCTCATGACAGATATTCTGCCATCTGTGCAAGACCATCCTGCAGGCTTCCCACTCTCTGGTCTTCCTTCCAAACCCAGAAGCTTCTGACTCACTACTTTATTTGGATCTTTCACTCACCCTAAGTGCACATAGAAATGCTAAGTCCTGTGTACGTACATGCAAACGCTAACTCATCAAAATTCCTACCTTCCACTCACATAAAGTTTTATTTTTTATTGAATTTTAATAAGAAAACATAAAACAAAATTTCAAAAGGAGCTGATAGAATAAAAATGGTTAATGCATTGTGTATTGTTTGTTATCTTTAAATTATTTACTGAGTGCAATGCCTATATCATATAAAGTTTTAAATCAAAACTATGACACCGCCAAACACTGAATGACTAAGTGACACGTATGCCACGACAGATGCCTCCCATGTCACAGATATTGCTCCAAAGTTCTTCTGCCTATTAAACCTGTCAGTAAACACTACACTGGTAAGTATTTAAAATAGAGAGAAAAAGACAGCAGGGCATGTTGGGTAGAAGAATCTCAGAGAATTGAGTAGCAGTGTTCCAGAAAATGCCACCTGAGTCCCAACCTTATTAGCATCCTTATTAGGTCCAAGGATTAAGGATTAAGGATGTCTAGGGAAATTTTTGTTGGTTTGTTTTTATTTGCTTTGATCTGTTTGATGAGAGAGGTAAAGAAGGCCTCAAACATTTTTGAGGTTGTAATGAAAGTCTTGGTTTTGCCCCCTCCAACAGAAATACATAAATCAACATTGGTCAATTGACTAAAAAGTATGATCACAGGAAAATTATTTTTTCTTACTTATTTTAGAGGAATTAGCATTTAAGGTGTAACAATGTCAAAATAAACAGAAAATGTCAAGCACATCTCTGAAATCTTTGAGTCTGTGGCAACAAAATCCCACTCCAGGATCTTAATGAGACAGTTGTTAATTATAAATGTTTCCATTTTATTACATTGCTTTTGCCCTATATTTGAACTCTGATCTTCTTTACCAGTTTAGATACACTATATTTGCAGTAGACAGAAAATGATGGCTTTTCAATGCAGCATCTACAATAATACTGTATAATTAACCATCTCAAAACGGAATGCCTTACAATAATCATTCTCGTTTTCACAAATCATCAGGTCTCCATCTGAGCTGATCTTGATTGCACTCAGCCAGGTAGTTCCATTTTGGCCACCCATCAACTGGAGTTAGCTTGACTTGGTTTGACTATGGTCCAATTATCTTGTGTATCCATGGACCAAAGGATGCATAAAGATACTAATGGTAAGTGGGAGAAAAAGGCAAGCCAAACCCTACAAGCCTGTTTAAAGTTTTTACTTACATAAGATAAAATAATATTCCACTGGCAAAATAGGTCCATAAATGAGACCAGTATGAATTATGTAGCGAAAACTGCCCATAGTAGGAGGTAAGGAGAGTATTTGCTGAGTAGTAATCTGATACTTCACACACTGTTAATTTCTTCCTAGACAAGAGTGGCTCTAGTCATGGTTCACCATATTCCAATGACTAAACCAAAAAATCAGGAATATAGTTGTAACTGAGAATGGTTTGTATGATTCAACCATGGTTTAGGGCAAGGCTTCTCAATTGGCACTATTAACATTTTGGATGTACAGTCACTGAGGTGAAAAGAGGATTATCCTATGTATTAAAAGATGATTGGTCATACTTTTAGATGTGAGTAATATCTTCAACTCATAACAAGAAAAACTGTCAAACTCTCCTTAACCATTGAGTTAAAATTGTTAGCCTGGAGATACATTATTTTAAAGAAATAGTTAACATTCAAGGTATAATCAATATATTATTAATCTTCAAATTGGAAATATCAATAATAAAATATTTTATATCAATATAAATAAAAGTAGGCATACTTGAACAAATGTGACTGCATCCTTTCCTATGTAGACATTGAGTTCTCAGCTTCAGGTCCTTACAACTGTGCTGTCAGAAGGGTATTACTACTGATTTTGAAATTAAGCCTACAGTTATGTCAATCTTCAGAGATTTAGAGATACAAGGAAACAAAACTCAGATTTTTTAAGAGGGTCTACAAATTAAAATTACTTTTGAATAACAGCATATATCATTATAAAGATTCTTGATTATTACAATCATTTCTGTCTTCTATATTAAATTTTTTATATAAACTGTGTAATAACCAAGGAATTGACAGAAAACAAGCCAATCTTTTTGTAATGTTTTGAGGACACTTTATAATTCACATCACTGAATGTTAGGTTACTTATAAAATTTTCAACCACTTAGAATAGTACCAATACCATACACACATTAAAAGTAACTTGTGTTCTTATATACTCACACCAAAATTAATCATCAAAATTCATAATTTTCAAATTAAAATGGTGCAAATTAACTTGTTTTTTGCTGATTTGTATATGTCTCAAAGCCAATACTCACAACCCAGAGACTCTCATTGTTTAGTATATGTTATCTGAAGAACTACAGTTATCTGAACTACAGTTATCTGAAGAACTACAGTTACAGTCCTTCATTTTTTAAATCTTGTCCTCAAGATTTAGTAGTTGTTAAGTACAAGTGTACTATAGCCACTCTGTGACACTTAAGCTTAATCAGCAACTTGAAGTGCTTGAGAACTGCATAAGAAACCAGTAAAACATATTTCTTGGTGTTTCTAGGTGATCAATGGAACATGACATTAAATAGTGTGTATGGCCCCTCATTCCTTCTTCTTGGACCTGCTTTCTCTCCCCTGCTTCCTAATCACCATGAACTAAGCAGTTTCCACCATGATCCTTTTCTCTTCAAGCCAGCTAACTATGGGCTAAATCTGAAACTGTAAGTCAAATAAAACTCTCCTTTAAATTGTGGGTGTCAGTTATTTTGTACAGCAGTGAGAAAGGTGACTAATACAAACCGTGACCTTCTTGCTGTTCCTCAGTGCACACTTCTCAGCACTTTGATTCTTGCTGTTCCATCTAGCCACTTCCCTAGCTTTCTCTTCCACAGATTCATTTTCAAATTTGCTCACATATTCCTTCATCTGAGAAACCTTTTCTGACCAGCCTCTGTGGAAATGCCCCTTCTAAGATTACCCACTTCTCTAGGTATGTTCTTTTATGGAATAATGGATATCAGATTGCATAGGGGTTTTTTTGGTGTTTTACTTATCTTCAGACCTAGAATGTAAATTCCAAACAGGGACTACAGTATTTTCATTACTACATTTCCATGCCCTGGAAGAGTACTGTGGTATGTGGTAGGTCTTCCAAATACTTACAGTGAGTCAGTGAATAGGTGAAACCCAAATATTAGTTGAGATTTAGCGAATGTTACTTAAGTGGCTCCATCACTCTATCACTACTACTCCACACACATCCAATAAATTCCAGAGCCCTCCCTTAGACTTCTGAGATTTTACCAAACTTTGTGTTCTTATAGCACCTCTTGATCTGATTGGTTTCTCAACTATGAATCTTCAGGCTGCCCCATGCATACCATCTTTGCCCAGAAAGAAAGCCCCCAGATACAAGGCAACTTTCACTGAGGAATAAGGGCAGTTGGAGGAAGTGTTTATGCAGACACATTATAAAGGAAATCCTCAAAGTAAACAATTCTCATTCCTAGAAAGCCTTCATTATCCTGCAAACAGTGTTATTCATGAATGAATCATGGTTCTCCTGAACCCACACTAAGCTCGGGGCTCTTGCTTGACTCTATGTGTCATCAGCCATCCTGTCCAAAGTTAGGCCAGATTCTACTCTTTAGGTCATTCAAAGCAATTCAGTCTTCTCCTTTGTTATTTCTGGCCTTGTGTTTCAAGGGCCTTTCCTCCAATCTCAAGAAGTCCTTCAAGGCATTTTTGCAAGCAACACTCTCTGAAAATATGGCTGGTTGTGGTGACACATACCTATAATCCCAGCACTCCAGGAGGCTGACCCTGCAGGATTGCAAGTTCAAGCACAGTAGGGAAATTTATTGAGATGTTTTCCCCAAATTCAAGATTTGGCTGAGGATACAATTAAGTGCAAAGACCTTGGGTTCAGCTGTCAATGAAAAACTAAAGCAGTCTGATTTCAGCTATCAAAATGGCACATAAATTCCTTTTGTAACAGTAAGACTCTAATATTTCATACAGACATGAAATATTGACATCTGAACATCATGTCTCACACTTAAACGTACCAAAGAATTATTGATTCACTTGCACTCACAATGATTATTGGTCACAGAGTATTTTATCAGTCAACCATTTCTAAAAAATTAAATTGAATAATACAAGTATATTTGTAAGCCTTTCTGATGTCAAAGTTTTTATATATTTGAATAAGCTAAAATTTATTGCTTACACAAGTCTGATTTCTCAAGTGAAACCAGAAGAATAGAAAAGGACAAAACAATCATCTTTGCCACAGGGGAAAGGAAAAAGAAAGAAGGGATATATATATACACATATATATATGATATATAATTATACTATTAATCTCTGTTAGCTCATTAAAAATAATGGTTTGTGCTTTCATTCTTTGATCATTGTTTAATGCCTGAGTCTTGTAATCTGAGCAACTACTTTGAAGACAACAATACACAATATATTAACCACTGATAATCTATTATTTTGTTTTGAAATTCTATATCATCATTTTTATTCTTTTTGTATTTTAAAGTAAAAAGGAAATTGCCACAATGATGGAGAGAACACAGAATTGTTTATCCAAATGATGTGGACATATTGTTAAATGAAAAAGGTTCTATATAATCTAAAAATAATAATGGTTGCATTATCTTCTGCTTGTGAAATAGAAGAACTCACTAACCTGGAAGAAGCCCTTACCTAGCTGGAGAGAGCTTGAAACCTCAAGTAGCAGAAGTCACAACAGAAGTTGCTATCTACCACTTGTCTTGCTCCTGGATTGTTTCCACATGACTGTCACCCAGGCAACTATGCAGTTTTAGTTGCATTTCATAGTTGAGAGGCCCTAATCTATTATGTTGTTATATCTGTTCTGAATATAGGGCAGAGGTGATATTCATCCCCATATTTTCTTAAATACTGCTTCTGGCATCTCCAATGCTGTTACATATTTTATTGTTACATCACCCATTACTTGCCAGTGAATCTAATGATCTAATAGAAACCTTAGGTCTCAAGATCAAGCAGGCTATGCCAGTGGAATCTTACCCTGATATTAAAATAACAAGCTGCCCTGGCTAGTAGAAGGGGCTAAGATCAATTCTGCTGCCCTGAGTTACACAATCTTAAACTTTGAGCTGCAGATACTGATTTTGGTCAAATCAAATACTGCTTGTGTCCATCAGTAAGGAGAAGGGCTACTAACTGGTGACCCCCTATGACTATATATGTCATTTTGCAGGCTGAAAAATGTGTATTTCCTCTACTGTTATTCCTACATGGATCAACAGCCTTCTAGTTACTATCTCAACAAAATGCATTCTGGGTGCAACACATAGGTGAGCATCTAGCCATTCCATACTTCCCTGGAATCTCTCCCAAAAGTTTTCCTGTCCATTCTGGCCCAAGTGTGAGAAAATAGTCTTCCTGGGTTATATTTAAAATTCTCATCTTCAAAGGAGCAGACACCAAGATGAAGTTAGAAGTATAAGACACTGCATGCAGTTTTGTAAAGAAGGGAAAGGAGGAAAACAAGAATTAAGATATATTAGGTACAGGTGCAAATTTCTTATGACAAATGTGATCAATATATATGACAAACAGGTACTAATAAAAACACAGTTAAGAAGAGATGCATTGACGATGAAATCTGTGAATGATAAAGACATGAGGGAAAGCCTTCAGACTATGATGCAGGCCTGAAATCCATGGAGAGGAGAGGAAACAAAGGAGGATGATATGGGAGAAGGCTCAGAAGAATTTCTGCTCTAAGAAAGTCTTAGCCACCTTAGTGGATGACCGTAGTGGAAAAATTGAACACTGTGGAATCCCACACAGAGAAGAAAAGCCCAGGTGGCATTATTTCTATTATGCTCAGGTACTGGCTGGGAACAGCCTGAGAACATTGTGCCATATCTCAGATGTTGCAACGAGCTTGACAGTGCTACAGCTGGGTCACATTAACTATTTGCATGGCTTCCAACAGGTTCTTTCTTGAAGGAAATCTGAGCACAATTGCTCCAATAGGCAATGGAAGACTACAAACTTGGTTGTGACCTAATTCTTAGGGGATAATTACACCGCTGATAGAAATACAGAGCCTGTCAAGCTTCTAGGACAAGTAACCAACAAAATTCCCCATACCTCAAAGATACAACAGGCTAATCTAAATTCTAAGGACCTCTTACACAATGCTAAGACAGTACTTAAGTGTGTTCTGGGTAGGTGTTATCATTTATATTTATATGTCCCCCCCAAAACCTCATGCTATCATAGACAGAGCTTTGGGAAAGTGATTGGATTACGGGATGGTTAGTGGGTTTGCTGTTAGGAGGTGAGGTCTGACTGGAGAAGACAGGTC
The DNA here is from genome assembly GCA_004027295.1 of Dolichotis patagonum. Classification (NCBI taxonomy): domain Eukaryota; kingdom Metazoa; phylum Chordata; class Mammalia; order Rodentia; family Caviidae; genus Dolichotis; species Dolichotis patagonum. The sequence continues at coordinate 64,164 of PVJX010003614.1, read as the reverse complement.
ACTGGGGGTGTGGCCTGAAAGAGTTCACCTCACTCCCTGACCACTGCCTTCACTCTGTCTCCTGGGTGCCTTTACAGGAGCATCGTTCCTCCTCAGTCTGTCTCTGCCCACACTATTTCTTCCTTGGAGTTCCTCACCAAGGACTGAAACATGAGCCAACATAAAGCTTTCCTCCTTTAGGTTGCAGGTGTCAGATATTATGCCTTGGCAACAAGAAAATGTAAATCACCAGGGGAGGAGCGAGCATCTCAGCCTAGACTAACATAACATAGGTATCTGTATCAATGCCAGTGGAGAGTTGGGATGGTTAATTTCCTGTTTATATGGAGCCAAAGAATTGTCTAGAGCCCTTAGAAACTCAGATCCAACACTCTTGACTAAAACTGGGCTTTCTGAGCCACTGTATTAAGGAGAGGAGGCCAGGTGTTAGTGATATCTTTCCTATTGTGGCTCTAGGGACTGAGCATATCACGACCATCCTCCAGTGTCTCTCAGAGCAATACTAGAGACTTGCTCACTGTCTTACAGATTAAAATGATGTGGGTTCCTGACTGAATGAGTAATGACACAAGGCATCCACCCTTAGGATGAGGGGTGGGCCAAGAAGTGAAATGTGACTTTATTGATTCTCTGTGGACCGGCCTCTCAGAAAACAATGGATTCCTACAGGGATCTGTAAAAACTGTCAGCTTCAGGAAGTTAATCCTAGAGAATATGTAAGTCCCCGAATAAAACAATGGACTATTACCTCACTCAGAGCTTCAGACACCAGCTCTGTGATCATGCTGGGGAAGGCAAGTCATACAATCCCCCAATCACAGACTGGTACTGGCTCCTTAAACCTGACAACTGGCCTTTTGGTGTCCTTTGAATGCATCCCTGAATATTCATGTGTTGGCAACATCTTCATTCTTAATGTGACAGGATAGAGTAGTGTGACATTTCAGAAGTGACTAAATGTATTAATGCTGATATCATGGCAGTAGCTTAGTTATGAAAGTGGGTTTCTGATGAAAGGTTGAGATTAGCACCCTTCCCTGCTCTTTTGGCCTCTCTCTCTAACGCTTTGTCATGAGATGACATGCCATGAAGTTCCTCCTGAAGTGCTAGCACCTTGATACTGGATTTCAGCCTCCAGAACTGTGAACCAATTTCTTTTCCTTTTAAATTACTAAGTGCCTACTGTTCTGTTACAGCAGCACAAAATGGACTAGGAACAACTCTAGATCCCTGTCTGCCATGCCAGTGGGAGATGGGTAATGAAGACCACATACTTACTGACTGCTAAATTCTTATGTCTGACTTCCTTTCATTAAATGCTTTTTACAGATACATACACACTCTCTGGTCATTTGCCCTTGTTCACTTTGTCTTTAGAGGAGGGGTGCATATGTGTGATGGTCAGTCTTGATTGTCAACTTGAATGTATTTAGAGACACCTAGAGAACTGATTGAATTTTGAGGAGCTACTAGGATGCAGGGCTTCATTGGAGAAATTAAATACCTCAGGTCTGACTTTGAAGGGCACATTTTTTCTCAGCCTCTCTCTCATCCTCTTTCCACTTCTTGTCTGCCATGAAGTTAATATTTTCTTCTGTCATGCCCATCTGCCATGATATTTGTGCCTTGCTGCAGGCCTAAATCATGAAGCCAACTGACCATAGACTAAAACCATGAGTGAAAACAAATCTTTTCTTTTTTAAGTTGTCTCTGTTGGGCATTTTGTTCCAGTGATGGGAAGGTGACTAATATATGAAATCTACAGAAGTTGTAAAATTCAAAGGGACTAAGGTAAGCAGGGAGAAGTGGACAGAAATAAGAGTCTTCTCAATTTTTATATACATATTTTTCAAGAAGTAAGAATCCATTACCTAATTTTTTAAAGTATAATGAAAAGGAAAAAGGGTAAATGAATAACTTCTGGAAAATAAACATGAAATTAATAATGTAAAGTAGTACTGCACAGTTTTCACCCTCTCTGCAAATTCGCTAGCAGTGAACTTGGGAATGGCATCAACCACCACAGAAATGAAAGCACCCCAATACAACAGAGAAGACAGTCAACCTAGAGCAGCAACCCAGTAACAAAGGAGTGAGTGCTAAGTAGGTTTTCTTCCACAACCCAGGATGTAACTTTCAATGCTTCTAAAACAGGTTTTTCTGTTTGGGTTTGTTTTTTGTTTTTGTTTTTGTTTTTGTTTTTTTGACAAAAGAGAAAATTACCTGAAAGTAAGAAAATTTTCTATTGCTTAAAACTGACAGAAAACTAACAATCACACTGACAGTTTCCCTACTGGATATCAGGAAAATATAAGTGACACTGTTTTCCTCCCAACTCTTCCAAGCCTTGTTGAGAAAACACAATTAAAGGGCTAACTAAAATATAGTGACATAGTGTATATTAAAATTCCAGATACATCAGTGATCCAAATTTGAAAGAGAAAGCAAGAAAACCTACATAATAAAATATCCAAAACTATCTTTTTCTATTTCAAGGTCAAAAAATCCTCTTTAACAGCACAAAATAAATAAATAATGATCATAGAGCACCTAATAAATAGGATAATATGGTTTTTTTCAGTCTAGGAGTCTGGGACCCTGCAGCGGGACTTTCAGCCCTCTGGTGCTGGCCTGGGGAGAGTTTGAGACCAGTGCTCTCAGTGGTTGAGTTCCCATCCAGCTCCCTAGACACTGGACTGGGCCCTGGAGGTTTTACTGGCCTCAGTACACCACACCTGGTGGCCTTCTTTCAGTCCAGGAGGCCAGGAGTGTGCAGGGGGACTTTTACCCCTCTGGCACTGGCCTGGGGAGAGTTTGAGACCAGTGCTCCCAGCAGTTGAGTTTCCATCCAGCTCCCTAGGACACTGGACTGAGCCCCGGACGTTTCATGGGCCTCAGTACACCACACCCAGCTTCTTTCTTCCAATTCGGGGAGCCAAGAACCTGCAGGGGAGTCAGGACAGCGTGAGATGAATCCCAGTGCTCCAGCTTTGGCCTAGGGAGAGTTTGAGACCAGCGCTCCCAGCGGTTGAGTTCCCATCCAGCTCCCTAGGACACTGGACTAGGCTCCAAAGGTTTCGTGGGGCTCAGTGAACCATGCCCAGTGGCCTTCTTTCAGTCCAGGAGTCCGGGACCATGTAGGGGAACTTTCAGCCCTCTG
>PVJX010003614.1:0-60904 GCA_004027295.1 Dolichotis patagonum | reverse complement strand
CATTATAAGAAACAAACAGAATTTAAGAAGCAGATTCAAAGATAAATACAGGAGATCAAAAATTCTATTGAAAGCTGCCAAAATTGCTTCAAAAAAAGTGAAGATAGAATTTCAGACCTCATTTTTTTTTTTTTGGTACCGGGGATTGAACTTACGACCTCGTGCTTGCCAGGCAGGCACTTAAGCCATTGAGCTAAATCCCCAGCCCAGAATTTCAGACTTCAAAGACAAGATTGCAGCTAATGTATAGGAAAGATCTTTTAAAAATAACAAAGAATCAGGAAATAATTTAACAGCTGCAAGAAGATGCAAAGAAAAAAACAACATAAGATTAACAAGGATAAATGAAAAAGAAGGAGATAGCACAAATGATATCAAGAGGCTATTTACAGAAGTAAAAACTGAAAATTTCCCAAACATGAGAATGGAGACAGAATATGGATTAGTGAAGCATAGAGAACTCCAAAAGTCCATAACCAAAATAAAACTATACCCAGGCATATAATAATCACGATCCCAGAAATACAATGTAAGAACAGAATACTAAAAGCTGTTAGAGAGAAAAGACAGACAACCTATAAAGGAAAACCTATCAGAATCACAGAAGACTTCTCAACACAAACAATGAAATCAAGAAGAGCATAGAGTGATCAGATCCTATAGGAAAAAAAACTTCCAACCCAGACTTATGTACCCTGCAAAACTGTCTTTCAAAATGGATGGAGAGATATGATACTTCCATGACAAACAACAGCTGAAGAACTTCATGATCACCAAACAAACCCTACAAAGAATACTGAAAGACATTCTAGATACACACAGGAAAAAACCACTAAGCAAGGCAGACAATTAAACAAAATGGAAAGGTAAAGATACAACAGTAGAAGGATAACATGTCAACAATAAAGCAATATGTAACAGTTATAACCATTAATGTAAATGGCCTCAATTCACCAATCAAAAGAAACAGACTGGCAGAATGAATCAAGAAACAACATCCAAACATATGCTGTCTACAAGAAACCCATCTAACCCAAAAGTAAACTCATAGACTGAAAGTCAAAAGATGGAAAACAATACTTCATGCAACAGGAAGCCCCAAAAAATCAAGGGTAGCTATTCTGTTTGCAGGTAATGTGGACTTCAAACCAAGTATGATCCAAAGAGCTAAAGAAGGCCACTACATATAGTTAGGGGAAAACTTCAAGAGGAAGAGATAACAATCTTAAATATATATGCACCAAATTCCAGAGCACCCAGCTTTACAAAGCAAGTGTTAACAGAAATGAAAAATCAAATAAACAATAACACAAATATAACAGGAGACCTTAACACGTCATTGACACAAAGAGACAGATCAACTAGACAGAAAATCAGCAAAGAAATAACAGAACTGAATCACACCTGTGAACAAATGGATTTGATAGACGTATACAGACTATTCCATCCAACAACATCACAATATACATTCTACTCAGCCGGACCTGGGACATTCTCTAAAATAGACCATAAACTAGCCCACAGAACATATTTAAGTAAATGCAAAAGAATTGAAATTATCCCATGCATGTTATCAGATCATAGCACCATGAAACTAGAAATTAATGCTAAAGGAAACTTCAAACACCCCACAAACACTTGGAAACTGAATAATACACTCTTGAGCAATCTGTGGGTCACAGAGGAAATTAAAGAAGAAATTAAACAGTATCTACAAGCAAACAAAAATACAAATACAACTTACCGGAATCTGTGGGACCCAATGAAAGCAGTCCTCAGAGGAAAATTTATTGCACTGATTTCCCACATCAGGAAAACAGAATGAACACAAATAAACAACCTGATGCTACACCTCAAACATTTATAAAAAGAAGAGCAAGCCAAGCCCAAATCCAAAAGAATGGAGGAAATTATAACGATCAGAGCAGATATTAATGCAATAGAGACTAAGAAAACAATACAAAAAATCAATGAATCAAAGAGTTGGTTCTTGGAAAGAATAAATAAAATTGATAAGACCCTAGACAACCTTATTTTAAAAAGGAAAGAAAAAAACTCAAATTCATGCTATAAGGAATGAAAAAGATGAAATTACCACAGACTCAGCAAAAATACAGAAGATCATCAACACCTATTTTCCCACAGACTGGGAAAAATCTTAGTGAACTGTCTCTCAGACAAAGGACTTCTGTCTAGAACTTATAAAGAATTTAAAATAATCAGACCCCCAAAATTCAAAGACCCAATCCAAAAATGGGTATCTGAGATGAATACACAGTTCTCAGATGAATAAATACAAATGGGAAATAAATACATGAAAAAATGTTCATCATCATTTGTCCTTAGAGAAATGCAAATTAAAACCACACTGAGATTCCATCTCAGTCCAGAAGAATGGCCAGGATAAAAAAAATCTACCAACGACAAATGTTGAAGAGGCTGTGGAGAAAAAGGAACTCTTCTGCACTGTTGGTGGAGTGTAAACTTGTGCAACCACTGGAGGTCGGTCTGGAGATTCCTCAAAAAGCTGGGATTGGAAGTTCCATTTTACCCAGCTATTCCACTTCTAGGCATATTTCCAGAAGAACTGGAAACATCATACCACAGTGAGATATGTGCACCCATGTTTATAGAAGCACAATTTGTAATAGCCAGATCTTGGAACAACCTAAGTGCCCATCAACTGAGGAATGGATAAAAAAGTTGTGGTATTTTTATACAAAATGGAGCACTACTGAGGTATAAAGAATGTCACAATGAGATATTTATAAATAAATGGATGCAACTTGAGACCATACTCATAAGCAAAATAAACCAAAGTCACATGTATTAATACCATATAGTCACCCTAGTATGAGAATTGGTAAGAGTACATAAGATTTTATGGTGATCATGATTCCCCAATTACATAGCTTTGAAGCCTTTTAATGTTTTTATTCATCAGTTGGAATGGTTTTATTCTGTTTTGTTTGACTTTATTATGTGTGATGGCATGAACAGCTGTTTTGAAGAAAACAAAACATTATGGCAGCCATTGCTGATTTAATATCATCTTGCTTAGAAGTCCTACCATGCTTCTACTCTGCTATTACCATCAGTTCTATCATGTTGTGTCTTATTGGGATTTTAATATATGTTATAGTATAAATAAAATTTTTATGGAAAATGAGATATTATAGTAGCCATTGATCATTTTCTGCTATTCAATTCAGAATATCCTGTAAGTCTTTCATTCTTTTGAATGGTTTTATACTATTTTGGTATGTCTACTATTATTGTATTTGAAGCCATACTCAACTATTACAAAGAAAGAGGCATTATGGTACCTACTGTTAATATCTGGTTGTCTTGTTGTAAAGTGCTGTGTTGCTTATATTGTTCTGTTCTGATCTTCTTTGTTCTGTCCTCTTTTGTTTTATTCTATTTAAAATAAAAATTTAAAAAATAGGATAACATGAAATAAAAGAACACCTTGAGTTGGAGATTTAGTTCAGCAGCATAAGCACCTGCCTTGTAAGTGCACAGTGGTGAGTTCGATCCCCGGTACCAAAAATAAAATAAAAATTAAAAAAAAAATAAAAGAATATCTGTGCAAAAAACCAAGTAAAAAAAAAAGAAGGAAGGGAATCAGAGGACAGATGAGAACTGGCAGACCTGGCATTCTTCCCTTGGGATGGGAACATTATGGCCAATTGTGCTTTAGGAAAAACAAAGTAACTTTCATTTAAAAAAAAAACTAAGGTAATCCAGGGATGTGAAAAAAATATATCCATTAGGTACAGTTTACTGATTATTATTGCAAATCATCAAAAGCAAGAAATATATTCTAGAAAATAAATTAGAAAGAAACTTCATTTGGAATTTACAAGAGAAAACATTTATATGAATATTAAACATCCGCAAATTACAAAAAGGAAATTATAACTACAATGAGACACCACTATACAAATCCCAGAATGGTTAACCATTGTTAATACCCACTATTCATGAGGATAGAGACAATTTAAATCTACAAAAAGTGTAAGAGAGAAAATTGATAAGGTCAGTTCAAAAGACTTTTGGCAGTATTTATTAGAGCTAAATGTTTGCCTACTGTATGATCCTTAAATAGGTGCCAAGGAGAAATGAATGTTTATTTCCACCAAAATGAAGGAATGAAAATATTCCTAGAGCTGTCATTTGGCAACATAAAAACAGAAAACAACACAAATACCCATCAATAGTAGAATGGTGTATAAACAGTGCTCTCTTTATACAATGGACTGCAATGAACATAAAACAACCATAGCTATACATAATACAGAAAAATCTCACAGGCATTTAATTAAAGTTAAAGAGCAGGCATAAAATTGTATTTACTGGATCGATCAACTTAAATGAAGTTGCAGAACAGGCAAAACTAAGATAGCTTTAAAAGTAAAGATGAGATTATCTCAAAAAGGAAGAATTATACTGGTTGAAAGGAAGCAATGAGAGGGCTACTGTGCGTGGTTGTGTTCAGTCTCTTGGCCTGAGTAGTGATTCCATGGTCCTAAATTCCCTTCAGGATAAAAGGCAGAGCTTTTAGTTATATACCTTTTTGCATAGATATTCTACTTAAATAAGAAAGCTTTAAAAAATAAAATGTAATGAGTGCTCTGTTACAATTCAATGAAGGAGCACAAAAGAGAGAGTCCTAAGACCACATTAGGTGATTGGATAAAATGTCCCAAATGGATACACTGGACTCTGGAAGATGCATAGATGTGAGCTTGTCAATGACAGTGAGAGAAAGCTCCACAATAGAAAGCTGAAAGTGAGATTGTCATGTCTTTTAGGAACTATTTCTATTTCGTTTTTAAACTTTACTTTTACATATTTTACATATTTGTCATACATATTGGTCCCATTTGTCACAGGAAATTTGTAACATTATATGATGAATCTTAATTTCCCCATCCCTCTCCTCAAACTTCAACCCTTCTTTCCCTCCCCATTTACAAAAGTTTTGTTTCCATTTTTTCCTTCTATTCCCTTTTTCCACCTCCCACCCTTCCCCTTTCTCCTCCCTTGTCCCCTTCCCATTTGAACATTTTCTTCCTACTTCCCTGTATCTATCACCCATTTGGTCCTTATTCATGCTTTTTATTTCTCACACAAGAGAAACAATGAAATATTTAAACATATATTTCTGATTTATTTTACTTTAAAGTACTGTCTCAAGATCCATCCATCTGCCTAAAACTATCTCAAGTTTATCATTCTTTATGGCAGAATAGTCCTCCATAATATAGGGAAAAAGTTACCAGCTATTCCTCAAAGAACTAATATCTAGAATATATCGAGAAATCAAAAAAGTCAGACCCTTTCCCCAAAATGTAAGGACCCAATCCTAAAATGGGCATCTGAAATGCGTAGGCACTTCTCAGATGAAGAAGTACAAACAGCAAGTAAATATGTGGAAAAAATGTTCAAAAATGTTCAAATGAGAAGGGGAACTATGAAGGGGGAGGAGGAAAGGAAAGGACAAAAAAAGAACGGAAGGGAAAAATGAAAATCAAGCTTTTGTAAATAAAGAGAGGGAGAGAGATTAAAGAGAAGGAAAAGGAAAGCAAAAAAAAGAAAAAACAAGCAAGATATAGCATGTGCAGGTGCAAATTTCCTATGATGAACGTTATTATGTACATCAAAAATGTACTAAGAAAAAAAGAAAAAATCACTGGTCATTCGAGAAATGCAAATTAAGACAACATAGATTCCATCTCACTCTGGAAAGAATCACTGTCATCAAGAAACCAACCAATAACAAATGCTGGCAGGGTTGTGGGGAAAAGGAACCTTTCTCCACCATTAATGGGAGTGTAGACAGGTGCAACCACTGTGGAAATCCATGTGGCAATTCCTCAAAAAAGTTGGACTAGAGGTTCCATTAAACCCAGGTATTCCCTTTCTAGGTATCTCTATAAAACAGATAAAGTATCAAATCACAGTGATATATGCACTCCCATGTTTATAGCAGCAGAATTTATGACAGCCAATCTTGAAATCAGCCTAGATGCCCATCAGGAATTGTAACTATTTCTTCAGCAAAACACAGTGTTTTGGAGTTATGAAAGAAAAGAGAGGAGAAATAGATGAGCAAAGAGGGAAAAGATTAAGGAGTTTTGACTTTGTTGACCAATAAAGAGCTGGTCTTAGAGACGAATATGATTGGGTTTGCATTAAAAACCACCACTGTAGCTAATACAATAGTCCTTAGAATTAAGATGGAAGTGACTGGATAAATATAGGGCAAGGGAGACAGAGAAATGAAAGCTAACAACTAGGTATCTGACATTGGTCTAAGCAATTACAGATTATGGGCAAGGGGGACTAAGGAATCTAAGATGACTCCCAGATTTTAGTCTGCACCATTTTCTGAGAAGATAACACAGGATGCTGAGTCTTGATGGAAATGATGAGGTTAATAGACCTCTAGATACTTCTAGATCCTAAACATACCTAAACTGACACTTGTTTTAATGGAATTTTTTTCTAAATATGCATTCATCTCATTTCAGATCTTTATAAGCTGTGGTATGGTCATTCAGCCAGCTGGTTCCAGTCCTTTGACTTTGCAGAGACTTTTAGAATTGCCAAAGAATGGAGTGACCATGGGGGAATATGAAGTTGAAGCTCTATGTCTGTCTCTTCAGGAGTCCACTGAGGAAGGCCAGGAGAAGCTACTCATAATCTCCATACCTCTTATTCCATGGCTTTTGCCTGGATCACTGTGAAGGTCAGCCAAGGCTCTGCATGCCAACAAGCTCCTAACAGGAAACAGTACACAAAGCTTTATCATCATTACACCTGAGAAGTGTATTTAACCTAAAGAAAACACCTAGTGAACTGAAAACCACATTCTTAGACACAACACACCCCTAATTTTCTATTCTCTCATAGTTGTCTAAGCCTTGACTTAGCCTTGATCTTGGCTTGTGGGCCCATGCAAATTTTCATGACTTTTGAGACTCACTTTGCTGATTTTCTACAAGGGGCAGAAAGGTGGGCCATATGTGATTTTTTAAATATTACTGACAGATTCATTGTCACGGATACCCAGATGCAGGATCTTGTCAAACACTAGAGAAGTGTGGCATCCTGTATTTGATGTCTCCCATTGACTCACAAACACACATGAAAGTGGTAAATTTCATGTCAGCTAGTTTTATTTATCACCTCTAAGATGAGCTGTTAAAGAACCACAATTGTCAAATGTCTTATGTGTCTGTCACAAGCCAAATACTTGGGGAAAGTCCACAAAGAGCTGACATTTGAGCATTTTCTTTCTGAAAGAGAAAAAAATAGCTGAATGTTGACATTCCTCTACATTTATTAACAAATAAAATTTAAAACAAAATATTTTTCTGCTAATAAACAGAGAAGAGTATACTAAATGTGAAATATTAGTATTATTGAACTATTTGCCTAGAGGATGATGACATGGAATGAGAAGAGATATAATTATACACCATTGTATGTAAAAATAAATTTTAAATTAATAAGATTCAAAGACAAAACTATTGGAATAAAATGTCTAAGCACTGGCATAGTGGCACATTCCTGCAAACCCAGCTACTTAGCAGGCTAAGCATGAAGATCACTTCTACCTAGGAGTCTAAGGCCAGTCTAGACAACATAGTGAAACCTTACCTCCCACCAAAAATGGTACAAACACAAAAATCAAACTCTCAGGAAACCTAATATCTATGAACAGATCCTTTATAAGTACCTTAAGCTTGCCACTAAAGTGCGTGCTATTTTGTACCTATTTCTGTTGTTGTTTGAATAGATATATGGTTCATAAATTAATCTACAGGAATTAATTTATCATCTGTTAGCCAGAAAGCTATAGCAGAAGCAATATTAGAAGCATAGAAATGGTTTCCTCTGAAAATTAGCAATTGATAAGCATCATAGTAGATTATGGTGAGATGAGACTCAGGAATGCACATGGAAAGAGACTGTGACCAAGTAGCCATTGACTAGAGAGAGGGTCAATGTACCCTAAAGGGAAGTGTGACATTTTCTAAAGAGTAATGCAACTGTCAACTTTCATTTGAAAATACTGAAGCAGAGAACAAATGCCTTCATTGCTATCAAGCCAAAAAGGATCTTAAATGTTATCTAGCTCTTCATTTTAGAGAGGAGTATCTGATAATTGAGAGCCTGAGAAAATGATCTATAGTCACACAACCAATTAGGAACTATGCTATGCCTAACACTCAACATCTTGGCCTTTTGGTTGCACTCTTTCTACTCCACACACCCTATCTAGTATAGTCACTGGCCCATAAATCTTCACCGCACATTATGTGTGATTAAGTTACTATGCTAGCTGCCATGGGATTGATTTAACACTATCTATCCTCACTTGGATCAAATAAATTAGCAGTCTTTACTAATCAGAGGGCTGTCCATTGGGAGTTTAACATCACTGAGACTCATTCATTCATGGCATTCCTCCCCAAAGATGATATTTCCCTAAATGTACAAACTTACATGGCTGAGCATTATTCCCTGACACACAGCTGTATTTTCTGGAATAGTTGATGTCTGTGAACTTTATCTCCACTAGCATCTCCTACTCATAGAACCATAAGCTTTCTCTCTCTCTCTCTCTCTCTCTCTCTCTCTCTCTCTCTCTCTCTCTCAAAAGCTACTTCCCAGAAGGCTTTATGAGGTCATAGTATTTTAGATTGTGTAAGGCCAGGAAATGTTTCTGTCCTCAGTGCTCATAGTTGCCTATTTTTATGCAAGCAGAGCTTAGCTCCTGCCTTATTCTCCCTACAAGGCAAACAGGAGAAGAATTAGTGGAGTAAGAATTGGGCCACAGGGTTGGACCTAAGAGGCCATAATAAGCCGTCAACCTACCAGAGCACAGCTCTTGACCCCTGCTGTTGCATCCTTAAATATCTAGGAAATCTTGAGATCACATCATTAAACAGGCTTTCATCTGGTTAAGCAATATCCTCTCCTCTTAAATGCAAATACTTCTGAAAGGTTAGTGTTTCAAATGCCTAAATTAGATTATTAGATTTCATTCCTCCTTAGTTGGAGGGAGAAGGAATAAAGGACCCATCCATGACAAAGATTAGATAACTGCTGTGGTGGACTCCAGTGAGTCCTTTTCTGTGAAAGAAAGATCTGGGCTTGAAGAAGCAGCAATTCTGTGCTGGCAAATCGGCTCTGTGCAGGCTTCTCTGGAGTGATAATAACCATAATCGGCCTCATAATCATTAAAGCAGCTGATATTTATTGGGGGTTTATTATGTTCCAGACACTTAAATGAGGTTATGATACTATTGAGCCCATAGACAGATCTCTTGGAGAATCTTAAATCTTCACTTACAATCCCTGCTAGACCACCAAAGGATTATGAGCAGCTCATAGTATAGTTCTCTTACTTTCACCTCTAGCTGAGGTGTACTGATTGTTCTTTTTGTGGAATTACCAAGACAAAATACATTAACTGAAAATATAGCACATAAGATGGTAGGCAATTATGTCTGAAAAGCCAGGCATACATAAAGGGGATGCTTCTTTGATGCCAACCACTCAAGAATGCATCTTAGAGCTAAGCTGCCTAGTTTGAGTTCCAGCTATATGGCTTCAGTTTCCTCATCTGTGAAACTTGTGTAAAATGCCTGCTTATAGCGTTTTTATGATGACTGAGTTAAAATTTGTAAAGAAATTATATTTTCCATAACGATTTCATGAGGATTAAATGTGTTAATATTTGTAAAGTGGTTGGCACACAACACCTGTTTCCAGAAAGTGAGCTCTTACATTTTTGTCATGATTCCAAAATGTTGACTGAGAAGATGTTTGTGGAGTCCTAGTTTGTGTTTGGGGAGGGGTAGGGACAAGGTCTTTGCTCTTGGTTATGGTAGCAGAGATCTTTCCCTCTGTCTACAGGGTTTTTCAAGCCAAAAGTCCTGAGTTGTCCTAAAGACACATGGGGCGGCCAAGAACCTTCCTGAATATAGGCTACTTTTCCCCTGGGTCTCTGTCATCCATTCAGAAGAAGTCTAGGGACATAAATCAGCAGCACAGCTCCTGCCTGGCAAGTGTGAGGTCCTGAGTTCAATTCCTGGTACCAAAAAAATAAATAGGAGAAATCTAAAGGCCACCGGAGACTTCTATCTTCAAAGCTATTTTTCTCCCTCTTGGTACTAGACCAAGGAAAGTGCTTTTGGCTTCAAGATGGAAGCAAAAATCTGGTTATATTCTTTCCCTTAACTACAAATGTTCAGTCGGTTATGAGGGTAGGGTTTGAGAAGCCAAAACCTTGGTAGAATTACAGGCCATTTTTGGCTTCCAAACCCTCCTTTAGACATCTATCTTTTGAAGCAATTTTCACCTTCATTTCTATGGGGAAACAGGAAAATCTAGTGAAGGGAAAAAAGAAGTAAATATCGTCAAAGATGATTCTGTCCTACTTTACCAAGAGGATGTTCCTTATATACATGCTAGTAATACCTGCAGCCTGATAGAACATGAGGTTCCCATTTCCTACTCATCCCTGAGGACCTCTGAACCCTCCTTTCTGCCACTGTTGAGATTTCATTCCATGGCCAGCACCAGCCCCTGGAGGGCATATAAGATACAAAAGCAGAGCCAGCATATTGCACATGGTAAGAAGCTCACACACCTAGTTAATATGTTCTTGATAAATGTCAATCCTGGGTTTCTGCAGACCTGGAATTCTCACTTCTCAAAGTGGCCCCTGATGCTCATCCATAAAACATCCCTAGAGTAGGGACTACAGGTAGGTCTGGACACTACTGCCTTTAAGTTAGGTAGACATCAAAAGACACTTCCTTGCTTTGTCCAGGTAGTATTCAAATGAACCTAAGGTCCCACCCTTTGTTTCCTGTTGAGATACCTAAAATATGTGTGTGCACACATGTGTTCATGTGTGTTATCTATTAAGGTCTGAGTCAAATGCTGGAGCCTAAAAATTAGGGGAAATCAGGGTTAAGGGACAGATGACTATAAGTTGGAGAAGGACAAAAGCAAGCTGGAAGCCACCAATGTGAGTTGGAAAGTACAGAAAAGGGCTAAAACCTTCATCAGTGCTCACTGTCTTTGACCTTAGTGGAATAGCAGACTACAGAAGTCAACCATCCTTACCATGGAGCTAAACAAATACACCTGGCCTGACTCTGAAAAGATGCAGCAGGACCCTGAAAGGTGGGTGGGACAGTTGCAGTCTTGGTGACTGCTTCACATGAATGAGAGGTGTCTAAATTACTTCATCATTGCTGGGACAAAATACCCAGCACCTGAAACTTACAGGAGGAGTGGATCATTTTGTCTCACAATTTTAGAGGCTTCAGTTTGTAATCGGCTGGCTCCAATGTAGGGTGGCATGACAGTGGAGGAACATCTCTGGGCACACAGGCAAGAAGCAGAGAGAGAGAGAGGTCAAGAGAGGAGGAAGGAGATAAAGTCTCCCAGGTACACACACACACAGTGACCCATCTCCTCCCACCAGGTTTCACTTTCCTACATCACATTTGACTATAAACTCACAAATGGACTAATACACTGTGGAATATTATGCCTCCATGATCCAATCACTTCCCCCAAAGCCCCACATGTGAATGAATCAGGTTTTGGGGGAACACCTAGATATAAACCACAACAAAAGGAGTGAACAGATCAGTGACATCTTGTGCAAACTATGAAATGGTTCTCCACGATCTCTCTAATGGCATGTTATCTCCATATCACCATACAAGACAAGGAATTCTGAAAGATGTAGTTCAGCCTAGCCCAGTCAACACATTACAAAAGGACCACACTTCCTCATCAGGCTGTACTTCCTGATACAAGAATTCCCCCAGCTAAAGATAAAGCCAAGGCAGAGTCAAAAAGAAAACACTAAATCTCTGTGTGGGCATGTGTGTATGTGTGTGTTCACGTGCCCACACATAAAGATAGCACTAATGCAGAGAAATGTTATTTGTGTCAGATGTTCCTGGCTCTATGAGATTTTACAGTAATCCCTCCTGCCTGTATAAGAATCCTACATTACTAAGTGCAGTAGATTACTCTAATTATTTTGATAAGAAATTTATCCAAAGAGGGAAAGCGTCTAGTAACAAAACTGATTTGAATCCACGTTTCTTTGACTCCATAGGCAAGATCATAACTATGGTACCACCTGCCAGTTGGTTTTCCCTTACTGCTTAAATCTCAACAAGATTCACTGGTGTGTGTGTGTGTGTGTGTGTGTGTGTGTGTGTATCCAGATGTGAAGTCTTCAGAAGTCCTAGCTAGAGATTCTTCCAGACCTGGGTCCTATTCCTGTTTTGGAAGCTTTCCGTCTGTACTGGAGTTGGCTGCCATCTGGAAACCATACTTTAGCCAGCTTCCTAAAGCGTATGGTGGCTGTGTCACCCAGGGTTCCTTCAGGATACAGATGACAATTCACAGTAGTCACAGATGGAGGAAATTTAATGAAAAGGCTACTACAAAGGTGGGACCCAGTTTAAGGGAGCCAGTGGGGTCAAGGAATCACCCACACAGTAGCACTAGGAGGAAACTGGATACCAGGAGGCTGGAGATTTAGCAGCACAGCCAAATTCCAGAAAGATCTGCAACTTCAGAGGAGCAGCCTTCTTGCTGTGGTTGAACTTGTGACCCTATCCTCTCTCCTCCCAGCCAGTGATCTCCTACCAAGGCTTCTTTCTTACCTATTCCATGGGGAACTAGAGGGCACAAGTGTGCTAGGTGGCACATGTCATTAGCCAAGGGCAGTTTCCTAGGACAGGGACAGGGCAAAAAATAGCGGGAAGGTTATTGTTCTTCTCAGGTTGGTTAATTCTCCATAGAAATCACCAGATGACTGGAAGACACATTGCAGCACCAGCACCAGAGCTGCTGAGGTTCATGAAGTTGTCAGAGTAGCCAAGAGCAGGACATAAGGATGGAGTGCTGTCTGCCATAACCATCCCAATTACCAGGAAAGCAGGATCCTTTACAATGCTGAAAATAGAGGCTGCATTGTCTCTTCAGTTTAAACAACAATTCAGGATGGTTACAACTTTATTTCCCTTTATCTCTAAAGCTGCAGAAGCCTTTCGTGAAATTGCATGGTAAGAAAAGTTTTAGTTTTTTGCATCACCTGCCAATCACCAGCAGACATCTTCACATCTGAGAGTTATCACAAAGTGCTGCTTTAGTTTTATATATGTACATACAGAGAGGCACAGAGATGGTACAAACGTAAGAACAATACAGTGGTGTCCTTACAATGCAGTTTTGTGGGGTTATTTTATTCACACTGTTCATCTGCACTGGCTCATACTTCAGAGGACATTCAGGAAAATACAGTGGGCAGGGCAGCCTGAGATCTGCAGACTGGATATGTGGCTGAGATTGCTAGGAACAAACCATTTCCCCAAGAAAATTCAGTAGTGAGAGAAGTAAGGAGTGTTGAAATCAGGATTTGCAAGGAAACAGATTTAATACAGGACACAATTTGTATGGTTATTTTATAATATTCATCCAAAAAGTGAAATCTGAGAAATCTGTCTATATGCTGAAGTCAAAGAATTCATCTGAGGGCCTACATCCCATGGCACGAGACCAGTTTGGGGCTTAGTGCCCACAACAGTGTCTCATGTAAGTCTGTATCAAGGATCTGCACTAGGAAGGTCCAAAGGTCAGTGGTGGAAGCTAGAAAGTCTGTGCAAGTGGGATGAAGGATCTGTGCCAGCAGGCTGAGGGGTCTTCAGGGGTCTGCACTGGAGCCAGGAAGTGATGCTCAAGGTAAGGATTAGGGATCCCCCAAAGTGAACTGCAGCCATCTTCAATGACAGTGAGCACCGGAGCTCCTTGGATGATGAGAATAGCTGATTTCATGTCAGGAAAACCAGCACAAGCTTCTCCAGCAACAGGATGCCATCTTCCCCTCCTGTTCTCCTTTAAGGCTGTTGGCAGCAGTCCTCAGGTGGGCCTTCCACACCCAGCACCACCCTGACTCAGTTCAGCTGGGCGTTACAAGTTGACCATTAGTTAATCTTCAGGGAGAGAGATAAAGAAAGAAAGAAAGAAAGAAAGAAAGAAAGAAAGAAAGAAAGAAAGAAAGAAAGAAAGAGAAAGGAAGGAAAGAAGGAAGGAAGGAAGGAAGGAAGGAAGGAAGGAAGGAAGGAAGAAAGAAAGAAAGAAAGAAAGAAAGAAAGAAAGAAAGAAAGAAAGAAAGGAAGGAAGAAAGAAAGAAAAGAAAAGAAGAAGAAGAAGACGGAGAGAGAGAGGGAGAGGAAAACTGAATTCCTTACCCTATTATAGCAATTAGAGATGATAGGAGAAGGAAAAAACAACAGAATCATATTAGGTGGTAATAAAACAGAAAATGTACATAGAGAAACATAGATAGTATTAAAATACAATATGACAAATGTTAAGAAGAGATAGGAAATACAAAATCCTTTAAGGCACACAATGTAGACTGCTAACTCTGCAACGGACTATATATGTATATTGATACAGTTCCCAGAACATAACAGGTTAGGAGATATATATATATATATATATATATATATATATATATATATTATAGTACTATTCCAAAAATCAGTGTTGCTTTGTCATTGTTACTTAGGCCATGTAAAATACAAAGTGCTAACTGACGATTTTCAGGTATCAAACACAGGCTAGGAAGCCCAATACCTGTTCCCCTGGGCAGGGGTGCAGGTGGAGGTGTCAGAAGATGTGACCAGCTCTTCCCCATCCTCCCCAGAGTCACCTGACAGAAACAGCGACACCTCGGCACAGTATGATTAGAAACACAGTGGGCCCCATAGTGAGATCAGGGTCCTCCCAGGGCCAGTCTCTGTCCTGCTCCCTGACAGTCCTTTGTTCCTTGGGACAATACGAACAGGCTCACCACTTTGACTGCATTCTCTGACGCTGATCCCTGTGAACTTCAGATGCTCGATGTCTCATCAGGGCAACATATTGCTTCCCTTATTTATTTCTTTCTCTGTCTCCTGTGCAAACCCCTTTTCCTGTGTGGAAATCAACCAGGACACAGAGAATAGGGCAAGACTGACTTTTCACTCAATATCGACCCTTTTATTAAAGTTTTCTTTTCTACTGTTTCTGGTATATTGTATGACATTTTTAATTTTTAAAAATAAATGAATTTAAGAGACTAAAAAAATCTACATATTGCTTTCCACCATTTTTCCTGAAATTATTACCAAGAGCTAGGCTCAAGCAAGACATGGCACCAGCAGGACAAATCTGCTTTGATTTCAGCCTCTGGCTCAATCTCATTTCTGCTACCAAGTAGGGCAGTGAGATACAGCAGCAGCAGGATTGGCCTCCTTTGCTCCATTGATTCCAATGCTGCAAAACTGTGAGTTCTTTCAACTCCAGATGGGCCTGTATGCAGTACACAGCTTTCTGTGGCCTCCCTGCTGAGTTATTCTTTGACCCTTGGTCAGAAGCTGGATAAGAGGAATGGATATGAAAAGCTAAACTTTGTTTTGACCCATGCGTCTAGCACCTGCTCACAATCCTCTTACCCAAATATTGATGAGAAAAAAGCAGAATGCTACCAGATAGCCCAGGTATAATTATGACCAAGATCAAGAAGATCAAGACCAAGATCAGATCAAGAAGTCTCACATCTGCACTGGCTTTCTTGTTACTGAGAGACACAATCGCCAACACCCATAACTTACAGGAAGAGAGGTTCAATTTGTTCATGCATTCAGTCCACAATTGGCTGAGTCTGAGGCAAAGACATCATGGCAAAAGATGGAGCAAACATGATTAATTAGTGGAAGTTGGGAAACAGAGCAGAGAAGCAACACCAAAGTGGAAGGAGTGAGGGACCAGACACAGTCACCATACCACACCTCTGTGACCCACTGAGACACAGCAAGTACATGCCACTAAACCCAAAGCAAATCAAGTCACAGCACTGAGCATTAATAGGACTTCAAACCCTTCCAGGTTTCCTTCTGACAGATTCACCCAGTGACCTGCTCAGCCCCCTCATTTCTCTGTGTGCACCTTCCCTCCTGCTGGCTCAAGCGTGACCTTCTGCTCATGTATCCCTTTCCCGCCCCAAAATCAGTTATAAACCCAGACCTGTGCTGAGCTGCAACCTCTCATTGAAAACATTCATGGAGGTTGTGGAAATGACAGGAAGGAGAATGGGAGAAATGGTTACAGGAGCCAGAAGGAAAAATAGAGGAAAATGGAAACGGAGGAAAGTGAGATAAACATGCTCTCACATGGCAAAGATGTGTAAAGACAATGGGCTCTAGTTTAGACTGGAGAGAAACAGAGCTTCCCTTTCACTGCAAAACCAGGGACATCTTCTGAGAGTCAAATCAACCGAAACTGGTCCTCTTGAAATAAAGACCTTGTATAGGCTCATTTTTATATGAACATTTTAATTAATAGATGCCTTCATCAAACATGAGAAGAATTAAGCATCAACACTCACCAGAGACCCTGAAATTAGATTGATTATCTGCATCGTAATTTGCTTTTTAGACACCACTAATTTATTTTTAGTAGTTCTGTAATGTGGCTGTATCTATTTCTTATTCTGCTTGGCAGAGTCAGATGCCTGCAGCCTACCAGTGAGCCTCTGCAAACTTGATGCACAGTTGTCTGCATAGTGTATTAATTTTCAAATTATTCAGCTTACTGTAAGGAATATTATCATTTAATTTCCATATTTGAGCCAGGCTAACACCTCTTCCTCCCCTATGTAATAGTGAAAGTTAGATGAATGTTCTAAAGTTGTAGAGAGATAAAAGCGGAAATTTTCAACTTCTGTTTGGGAATCTGCCAACCTTGAAACAGCTTCCACTTGAATCAGTGACTTTGACATCACTATTGCAATGAAAACAAGTGCTCAGACATGGCTTCTAGAGTGATTCTCAAGACAATGAGTGGAGAACAGGGCCTTATTGTTTTCACTGATGTTTTCCCAGGTCCCGAGAGTAATACCTGGATGTAGTTGGTGCTCAGCAAATGCTTATTGAGTGAATTTACTATAACTACTTAGTCATGCATAAGGTAAATCTTCCAAATTTTCCCCAGACTTGAAATGACTTTGACTGAAAGCATGTAAAGTATAGACAGAAGGCAGAGGATGGTTTTCAGAATATGTAAGAGGAGCAAAGTCAGATATCATTTTTTAAAACACATAAATTGTCCCAACAAATACACAAAAAGCAAATCATTCTTACCTCCTGGCTAGGGATAGTTTTAAAATATCACTTATTTATCAAGAACATTGTTTCCATATGGATAGGTCCATATTGAGTGATGTGAACAGAGACATGACTTGTTGGGAGAGCGTTACCGAGAGAATCTGTGCCAGGCCAGCCACAGGTAAAGAACGGGTTCAATTTGGAGCTCTGCAGTTATAAGGACATTGACCAACAGGTGATCTCTAGAGCAGATGAAAGTAGGAGAGTGTGTGAAGAAAAGATTCAGGATCAAGGTCATTTAGTGTAAAGCAAATAGCTAAATAGCTGGTGACACCTATATTATACAAAAAGGAGGAAATGGATCAATGCAAACAGGCTGTTTGGTCCAGTTTTTAAATATGTAAAACGAATGAAAGTGACTCAGAGGTTGCATTTGTAGGCTGGACTGTCAGCACTTTTCACCTACTGGCTAGCCCCTTAATTGGCTTCTCTATCTTCTCATTTCTGCAGTCCAACCCATTCTGACCCATCCTTGTCACTAGAGCCAGCCTGCCATTTCCAAAGTACATCAACTGCATCACATCCAAGCTCAAAACCTTACCAGTGGCTTTTAACTTCCTGTGTTGAATCAAATTTCTCAGTCATGCATTGAAGAACATACACCGTGAAGCATTAGTGTATCTGCCTGGGAATATTAGATGTACCCCACATGGATACTCTCCTGCCAGTTAAGATAAAGTGACTCACTCCTCTTATAATAAACATTGCATAACTCTGGCTGATCTGTCCATGTGGCATGCAACTTGAGCATCTTGGAGTATCAAAAGTCTTCTCCTTATTTAAAGGACTTTTTCATTTTCTTTTCTATTTTCAATGAAACAAGAATTTCTTTATTTTAAAAAATACTAGAATTGTATGCATAAAAGAAGCTGTGTCTGTTCTGGAAAATACCTAGTAACATTATAGAATGAGAAGCAAGGAAAAACATGCAAAAGCTTAAACAAGAAAGACAAATGGTAATAAAAGAAAGAGGGGAGGGAATCACAGAGTTTTGTTTTTTGTTTTTTTTTCCTTGAGATGACAAGATATATAAGGGAAAGAGTTACACTGAAGAATGTCTGCAAGGTAAGTAGAACCATGATGTTTTCAGGTTAGGCCCACTGTAGCCAGGTTGAGCTTGAATTCGAGTTTCAACAGGAAGTAGTTGCATGGATCCAAGTGTAGACCATTGTGACCACAACCAAAGCTGTATTGATGCAGATGAGCAATGATCAGGCTCAACATATTTTCTAGAGAGATCCACAAAGACCACTGACACACATGCATAGGGAGGCGATGAACTGTGGGTGAGCACTTAGACTCCTAACTTGAGCAACTGGGTAGGGGGTCATTAGAAGCAATACTGAGATCAGTAATAGTTGGGGGGGTGGAAATCCAACATTCCATTTTAGGTGATTGTATCTCTGAAACCTAGGAAAAGTCCAAATGAAACTATAAAATATACAATTAGATAAGTAGGACTAAAACCCAAAGGAAAGATTCAATTTAGAATAAGCAAATTAGGAGCCAACATTATAAGATAGTATTAAAATATATGAAAATGGATTAGGTTATTTAAATAAAGGGAGAGAAACTATACTGGCCCATTTGTACTCTTTAAAATTGTCAGAAATAAAGTTGAATAAAAGAAAAAATTTCCAATGCAGACAGAGGAAAGACAGCCCATAGGGAATGAGAAAGACAGGACAGGACCGTAGCAACAAGATGGGCAAGATAGCAACAAAGATAGTTCCAGATCAACCACATGCTAACCATGCCAAATATCACAGAGAAATCAAGTAACATGTAAACAAAAAGTTAATCTTAATTCAGTGAGATTATTCATTCTTTTAAATCTTTGCAAAGGCATGGAAATATTACATGCTGAACCTTAAGGATTCAGCACATAATTAGCAATATGAATTCCTCCTGTGTGGTAATAAGAGCAAAAAGCTGGTTACACTTACATATCCCCAAGTCCTGATGGATCATCATGTCCCCATAGGCAGCAGCACTCTGTGAGAGGAAGCAGCAGTGACCTCCCCTCCACACTCCTCCAACACCTGTAGCCCCCTTAACTCTGAACTCCAGCCACACTTGACATCAGTGTGTAGCAACTTATGGATTTATCTACAAGATTGTAAATTTCTTGAGGTGATAAAGAAAAGCATTATTGAACTCCACATTTTATGGAGTGATCAACACAGTATCCAATTTGCAGTGAGACTTCAATGTGTGGTTTTCAGTTGAGATCATAGAATTTTCTGAAGGTTGAAAATTGCTGAGCACAACCAATATATTATAAAAGACAGAAGAATCTGGCCCAGGAATTAATAACATCACAAATGAATTATGCTCTAATTGCATTGCTTTTCAAATTTAAAAGAAAATACTTCCATAATCTTAAAAAAGGAGAGAGAGACAGAGACAGAAACAGAGACAGAGATTAGTTACACAAGGGACAGAGCTATTTGACTAGGCATTAATGGTTGGACAAGAAAAAAAGCTAAAGCTGAGCTCAGGATTTATCCTGAAGATTATAAGTGGAGCGTGTCAGAAACCAAAGCTATAGTGTTTGCAGAAAATATTCTTTAAAGAACTTATTCCAGGCTCCAAAAGTGATGCTTGTTCATGACACCAGGACCCGGAGTTCCAGGAACAGCCTCTATAAGATGATGCTGCATCTATGCTTCATGCAGCATAACTCACCATGGCTTTCCATTCAGAGCACATCCCCCAGTTTATAGCTCTTAAAAACAGAAACAGAATCTCAGGATTTATAGGAGGGGGTTATAAAAAATTAATGAGCCCAGAGGTTTTTGTTTTTTTTTTTTAAAAAGGAAGATTTAAGGAGAAAGATGGAAAAGACTTAAAAAAAAAGGAAGATATTAAACTAGCAAGGCTGAGGGACTTTATCAGAGTCCTAGTGAACAAGCAGGTGGCCCCCTTTCAAAGTTGGAAAGGGAGTCAGAGGCCTCCAAGAATTGACCAAGAGTTTCTTTCAGTGGCTCATCACAAATAGCATACTCATGTTTCCCTTCCAAAGTAATTTATAATTCTTTACTCATCTCAAAAGATCCTAATCTGAGCCTCAATTATTTCCTGTCAGATCAGGACAACCACTCTCTGCTGTGGTTCCCCCATATCTTAATGAAGGGGGTTCCAGATGGCCCCAGTTCTCCCATGCAGTGGGGACCACTGGCAGCCTATTTTGCCAAATTCTCTGTGGAATGTTGAGATCCCTCTACTTTTCCCTCTTGGAAGGTATCACAGAATCTATAGTAAATATTTGGAATATTAGAATCTAGAACCTTCATTATAGAACATTCTGGAGTCCTGGTCTAACTTTCTCATTTTAAAAGGGGGAAACATGAAACCTAGAAATATTATGTCAGTTGGAACAGATAGCGGAGCTAGTTAATTGCAAAACCTAGACAAGAACTAGGTGCAGGATACCATGGGTGGATTTCCCACTGTGGGACTCAATTATTTCATTTACAAATAAAAAAAATTAATGATCACTTTTCTGGCTAAAGGAGAACAAAAAACTAAAGCATGGAAAGCATGGAAAACACCTACTATATTGACCAAGTTGGTCGACACAGCAGATAATGACTAAATTGTTCTTTTGGGTTCTTTCTTGAACCCACAGCACCATGTTTTACCTAAATGTTAACAAACTTTTTAAAAAACTGTAATGCTTTTTCAGTTTTTAAAACACCTAAAGAAGAAAATTTTCAGACTATACCTGAAATCCCAAATGAAACATGTTTTCCTATGTTCCACTTACTGTTAAAAATATTGAATCGTTTGAAAGCTCTTTATATTGCTTCTTAAATACTGCTTTTTAAAAATTTCTTTCTCTGAATCTTCTCTCATAACTGTCAACCAAAAAAGACCCAGGGGGAAGAGGGGAAGAGGTTATGAATCTCAGTAGCCCTCTCAATGTGTCCTGTTCATTCCTCAGTAAGAGAAGAGAGATTGCTCCTTTCCAGGTGAAAACTAAGTGTGTTTCTCTCTGCAGCTCCCCAAGAGCCAGAAGAATGAATGTTCATGCATATTTGGTAGGGACCCACTAGAAGCTTAGATATTTTTATGTCTTCAAGTGGGACATTATCAAAGTGAGAAATATGTTTTATGTTTATATAATGTTGATAGAAGAAAAAAAGAAAAAAGAATGGGGTAATCAAGAATGAGGGAAAATTAGGAGTTTGAAATTCCATAAGGTGCAGAACATCCAGTTCTGTTTCTGTTCACCTGATTACTCCTCTCATAGTTAGCTATCTAGTTCCCAAAACATTAGTTATTACATGGCTTTCCTCAAAATCCTGCTTACCACCATTCTGCTGGAATGCTGGAAAATAATAAAGTATAGTTAATATGCTAAATAATAAAATATTGATAAATATTTCTATAGCTTAACCTAATTTAAGCTTATTTTCTAGGAGGAATCTCAAGAGTCTTAATTGCAAAGATTCAAGTACAGAAAATGTACCAGAGACAGAAACTACTCATTCTCAGCCTAGTAGTATTTTAAAAAAGAAAGAAGCAGGGAAGGAGAAGAGGAAGGGTGGAAGAAAGGGAGGAAGCAAGGAAGGAAGGGAGAAAGGAAAGAAGGAAAGAAGAAAGGAAGGAAAAGAGTTTTGCTAAGGTTATGTAACTTTTGAGGAACACATACTTATTTTAGGTATATCTAGTTTTCATATAACTTTAAAAAGTTTAGATTTCAAAAATGAAATTACGCAAATGATTAGTCCGTTGTTTTGTGTAAATGCTTTAGCTTTAGATGCTGCTATGAAAAATAAAGAAAACAAAGCAACTTTAGTCCATCCCCAGTAAGTTTAGTCAGTGGATGGCACATTAAATCTTGAATTACATACTCACCAAACCCTTCTTAATGAGCCATCCAAGTCTCTGATGTATATAATGCACATTTTTTTAAATGCATGAATACATATTCCACCCAGAGATTTAGATGGCTCCTTTGGGTTATTTAAGTTTCAAAAGAGTCCATCATTCACCCAGTTATAACATTCTGTGAATGCCTTAAAAATGAAAATTCAGAAATTAGAAGCTCAAAATACCTTGAAAGGGAGCAATATATCACAGGAAAAAGCCATTCAAAAGCAGAGTTGATAAAGCATCTGCCTCCCCGAATTTCCTGTCTTTTGTCAGTTTGGGTCACCCTTAAAATAGCTGTGACTCTGCTCCTTCTCAATCTTATTATAGAATTCTAGTTTGCTTTATTTGTAACTAAAATCCAGTAACCTCCTCTGACTTTGTGCTGCTGTTACATGACTACTCTCACATGTGCAGGAGACTGTAGAGACTGAGTAGGAAAAAATAGAGCATTCAAAAGAAGGGGATGAATTCCTTGTGGGCTGTATTGCAGTGATGCAAAGCTGGAGCATCTTAGCCTAAGCAAATGATGAATCCAGACAGGAAAAACTTTTCAGTCAAATAGAGAGAACAAGTCATGAAAGAGACTGACAGATAAGAAAAGCAGATAGCATTTTTTTTCTAGGCAAGCACACACACAAAATAAAGAGAGAAGGAAGGAAGGAAGGAAGGAAGGAAGGAAGGAAGGAAGGAAGGAAGGAAGGAAGGAAGGAAGGAAGAAAGAAACAGCCATGCATGACAGCAAGCAAAATAAGGGACAGAAAGGAAATGGGGGAGAAAGAAGGAACAAGTAAGAGGAAAATGGTTGGGAATCTTCTTTGTATCCATCCATTCATTTAGCCCCAATTGCCACGTGGATAAAGAAGGGAACCAAAATTCCAGGAGGTGCACAAATATCCACCAAATCACATGGCTAAGAATAAGCACAGCCAAAAATCATATCCAGGTCTACAAGGCTCTGAAGGCTGAAGGTCCTGATCCTCCCCTTGGCTAATGACACAAATAGTAGAGCTGATTCAAAGAACAGCAAAGATGGGAGGAACCCAGTCCTTAAGTCTTCCCAGTACAGTCTGGCTGCCTAATTACAGAACACTTCCTAAACTATAAAAAAAAGTCTATTTCCTGGGATTGGAGCAGGCACAGTGAAAGTATTATTTGAGTTCAAACCATTTATTATTATGTTGCTTGCCTAACTTGCCTAATGATTCATGTCATCGGCTTGTGGAGATATATATCATTTATTCATCTGCTGGGGAGATTTACATCATAGGTGTATGTTTACACAAGAGTGAATCTTTGATGGGATTTCAAGTTTCTATAAACCCTACTTAGATTTTTTTCCACCAAGAGAGAAATAATAAATTAGGGTGGACTAGATTTGATTTGTGTAGATCAAGCTGGTGAGAAAATTGCAGATCCTGACCTAAGTTTTATAAAGTAAAACTAGTTAATTCCAAAGGTTGAGGTCTAACACAGAAATTCATTTGTCATCCCAGTGCAATTTAGTTCTATAAAGAACTGATACAGTAAATCTCAGCTTCGATTGCAGATCAGGGGGAGAATGAGATCATCTAATCTGATGAGGCTACTGTTCGGCACGAGGGGATTTGATGGCTCAGAAAAGTTAATTGACTCATCCAGAGTGTCTGAGTCAAAGCTGGATTCCAACCTCTAGGTCTGATGTAGTGTCTGTCCCACTCAGCCAGCATCCCAATAGTGTCGATGTGCATGCTAAAGTTCATCTAGGCATAGCACTTTCTCTTTGTTGAAGATTTTTCATGGCATCATTCAGTGGACCAGATGATCAGTCAAAAGGTCTCTGTCCACTGGGATCATTCTTTTCAAGATAACTCAGATATAGGTCAGCAAAAGAAGAGGGCACTTCTACCAAAGCCTCACAGATCTCACGCTTCTAGCATATACCAGAGAAGCCAAGGGCAAGTGGCACTCTCTCTGCAAGGTGAAAAAGACCTCCTGCTCCTCCACTCTGGGTGATGGATTGTAGGGGAGTGGGGCAAATGGCAAGTCTTGGCCCATTTGTGCTACCATAACAGACTACTACCTGAGCCTGTGGTGTTTGTAACCATGCAAGTTTACTTGGGACTTGGAACTGAAAGACAGGGAATCCAAAAACATGATGCTCACACTGGCTAAGAACTTTCTTGCTGTGTCACCCAATGGCAAGAGGAGAAAGGGCAAAAGAGGTTGAGAGGAAACAGAAAATAAAGCAGGGATTTGACTCACTTTCATAACAACAGTACTCTTGCAGTAATTAATCCACCAGCAGTGATGGCATTAGTCCATTCATGAAGTCTCTTCCTGCATTGTACCACAGCTCCCAATGTTGCTGCATTGCAGATTAAATTTTCACCACATGAATTTTGTGAGACACATTCAACCCACAGCAGGTTGTGTGTCTTCTGCCAGCTACACTGCTGCTATCAGGATGTCAATCCCTTCAGACCAAACCCCTGTGAGCTCCATGTATCCCCCTTTCCCTCCTCTCAATTTTTCTTCACTCTTTTCCAGGACTCTGCTTTCTAGTTAAAGATTTTAAATTGAGATTAAGATTTACAGGTGGGTAGAGTAGGATCTTTATTTTCTATTCATATTTGCTTTCAAACCATTAATCCTGGACCTAAGTGAGATACCATGGTCCAAATAAGCAAGGGGCCTTTCCACACATCCTGGAGTTGTGCATCCATCCCATCACCACGTGTCTTGCCTGTGGCATGTAGTTACTGGACCAGGTATTAGGAATAATCAAAGAAGCCCAAGATAAGGTCATAGCAGCTATGAAGTTTCTCCTCATAAGGTTCATTTGATGTAATTGTAAAATTCTGACAAAAAGAAGTACAGACAAAAAGTATTACATAGTGAAATGTAGGGAAAGGGAAGTACTTTCCTTAAAATGAATCTCTTAATGTACATGAGATTAACTGAAATTCATAGTAACTGAAGATGTCTGTAGAGGTTATGTTTTTCACTGGAGCTCAATGCTTTTCTTGCTCTTGTGGGTCACAGGCCCTTTAGGACGCTCTACTTAACAGCCCAGCTAAGGTGGTACCCTGGGTTCTGAGAAATTCACTGATGGTCACACTAAAATCTGTCCCAACAGTTCCCTGGATAGAGAAACTACATATACATGCCCCCAGGTAGCAGCCAATGACTTCAATTCAGAGGATAGAAATAACAGAGAAAAGATACCTGTTAGACACAGAATTTCAAAGGGGATCAGAAAAGGTCAGATGATAAGAAAAAAAACTACAGGAGAAAGAACGCAGAGGCAAAGTCCAGCACCAAGCAGAGAAATGTCATCTAATGGCTAACATGACCTTCAACTTTCCTAGGCACTGACTGGTCATTCCACCCACTTTACCTGCCTGGTGTTTTAACTGATTTACCAGTTCTGGGAATGGATGGTTTCAACAGCACTCCGAGAGCTACCTTCACATTAGGAGTGGCTAGGGTCTTAAAAAGAAAAGGAACGCTGGCTAGGTTGGTTGTCATTAGGCTTCTTGGCTTTGTTGTTTGTTTTCAGTTTAGTTTGGATTGAGTTTTCTTTATTTCCTTTTTAGGCATAAGGCTCTCTGCCCAAAATGAAGTGTTTTGAAGCACAGCACAGCCTGTTCTGAATTATAAAAGATTTAGTTAATTAACTTTTCATCAACTGATTACTTTCAACCTTTTTACTGGCACATTAGGGAAATATACTAGTGGTTACTAATTAAAGGTATTAGATGTACCTTTATACTTCTTTAAATTCTTGGACTCCTGAACTAAGTTGATTGGAAAAAATGGGAATTTTTTAAATTAATTTATTTATCTTCTGACTTTTTCCTTGAAAATGGCTAGGACAGCCTACAAGTAAACTAGAAAAAGTGAAATTGCAACCTTATTTTATAACTCATCTTTGTATCAGACACCTTCAGATCATTAAAAACAGTAGATAAGATCTATTCAGTGCATGTTGTATACTACAAACCTAATAAAATTCTCAAATGTACCACCTCCTTAAATCTTTTTAATTCTCTGCAGTGGACATGAATTCCAATCCCATATTACAAGTGAGGAAATCAAAGTTGAAAAGAAAGTGTGTTTCCAAGATCACAAAGTTGCTATATTCCATAGATAATATTAAACAGTGGTATGTCTCTAGAAGCAATGCATTTAATTTCAACAACATTGGTCTATATGATAATAAAATATTAAGTTTGAAGTTGAAAAGATCTGAAGAAATCCACTTGGAATTTCAAAGTGCATTGTGTTTTCTCACCATTTCTTTCTTCATTGGTTATTTATTGTACAATATAAGTTATTTTAAACATTTATTATCCCACACAGTTTCCAGGGTTCAAGAATCCCAAAACAGCACTGCTAAGTGACCCTGGCTCAGGGTCCCTCATGAGACTGAAGTCAGGATGGTGGCCAGATTACTGAGATCCTCAGGTTCCCCTGGGGCTGCCACAGAGCTCACTCATGTGGTTGTGGATAAGCTTTAGCCTCTCATTGGCATTTTTATACAATGGAGTACTACTCAGCTATAAAGAATGATCACATCGAGATATTTATAAATAAATGGACACAACTTGAGACCATTCTCTTAAGTGAAATAAACCAAACTCACAAGGGTAAATACCATATAATCTCATTGATTATTGATGAGAGACCTCAATTCCTCACTAGAGGCAGCCTGAATATCCTCATGACATAGCAGTGTTTCTATACAGAATAGGTGAGCCAGGAGAGAGAGAGCCCACAATGGTCACTCAAGTCTTTTAAAGCTCAGTATCAGAATACACATACCATCAAATCTATCGTATCTTGTGGGGTGCACGATAGATCCTGGTAAAAAGTAGTAGCAAAATAAGGCAGGAATACCAAGAGTTGGGGTTCATGAGAGTCCATCCTAGAGCATCTTAGTTACTTTCTCATCACTGGGACAAAATAATCATAACTCAAAATTTAAAGTAAGAAAGTTTTATTTTGGCTCACAGTTTTAATCCATTGTTAGCTGGCTCCAAAGCAAAAATAGGATGGCTAACAGACCAGGAAGAAGAAAGCTGTTGAACCCATGGCAGCAAAGAAGAGAGTGAAGACAGGAGCCAGGGGAGGGAGATATACTCTCCAGGTTATACACACACACACACACACACACACACACACACACACACCCATCAACCCCACTGTCCAGCCTGACCCCACCCTGATGAATTCACATTAATCAATGAATTAATGCTTGATGAATATAGCATTGCCATGATCCAGTCACCTTCCCAAAGCCCATCTCTGAACATTTGAGCCTTTGGTGGGAAAATTTGTTACCTAAATCATAACTTTGAAAGATATTTAAAATGTAAAGACTAGCTCAAATGTAATTTTTCTGCAAAGAATTCCTCAGTTCTTTTTCCCTTTCAGTGGTCTTGAGTAACACACTGATTATATTGTACTTTAATTATTTGTTCAGAAGTTATTTTACCTTGGAATTTAAAATAAAAAAGAAGATACAAGGCTTGACTCAAGATATTTATTTTGGGAAATGATCCAAATAAAAAGCAGTGGGGGACTAGAAAGAAGAAAATATGGAAAGAGAGAAAGTAATCCAAGGGATAAGTATCAAGCCAGTCACACTATAGGCATGTGAACTCCATAGACAGAGGAAGGATTCCTCTAAAAAGTTGTGTAAAATGTGCCTAGAATTGTGTGTCTGAGGATGAGACCATTTATTTACTGGTCCTGTCTCCTGATCAAGGGTAGGCACAGAGAGCATTGACAATGATCAGAAAGCAAAAGATATGATATGTAATACATACACTTGGGATACACTTGAATGCAGAAACTGTCCATGGCATTAAACAGCCAAAAAAGGGAGTTGGAGGATGTGGATTTCCATAAATATGTACAATCTCAACTTAAGCCAAAGAGAGTCCTTCATTTATCACTGTACTCCAGTGCATAGAGTAGTCTAGCAGCTGGATATGTATCCCTTAAAATTAGTCTTGAAAGCATTAATTTGTCCAAGAAATATGTTGAGTACATATTATAAGGTAGACACATTGCAGTCTACAGGTAATTGTTTGGAAGCAATTTATAAAATATGTAATACCAGCCATTACCCAGGCACTGACCAATCAAAATGAACTTCCAGAAGCAGTAGGCTTTCCTGGAATGTACTTTCTTAATTCAAACCTGGAAACTGTTGAATAGTCAGGTATAAGTACACTTTTTATTGTGCCCAAGGGATGGGTCTGTTTGGATTTTTGACTGAAGGATGGAGGAAGGTGATTTCTTAGGATTCTTTCAAGTGGGGAGGAGAAAATATCAGTAAATGAAGAAGGAGCAGGCTTTTCCAGTGTGAAAGGGAGAATGAGGAGGCAAGAGGAGAGACAAAGGGCATGAAAACACAAATCAATCACTTAGAATGAATAGGCCATTCTGTTTTGCATCTGTGGTTTAAGTAGAAATGCAAATTGTAAACAAATACCTCAGAGCTAACAACCATCAAAATAGAGAAACATATAAAAGTGAGATATTTAGAGTCATATTAAATATGCAAATTTTATCCTAAAATTTTATTAAGAGACTATCTGAATATTTCTCTATAGATAGAATACTAAGGAGCTTTTTGGAGGGAGGCACCTCAGAAATATTCATTTGTGGAATAAATGAACAGAATCTAAACACTTTGCTTTAAAAGAGGAATTCTGGACTTCTATTTTCAATGAAGAAACTTGCCAGACACTGTCCTTCCACCGTTACAAAGAAGACTGAAAGGGAAATTTCTAAAGTTAGGATTTAAATCCACCTCCAGTGAATGAAGGACAGTAACATACCTAAATGAAGAATAAAAGTCTGAAAACTAACAAACTTTCCCCAGGATCAAAGAAAGTCAAATCTGTTTCATCACCAGCAGAGTGAGAAAATAGCAAAACCTCTTCACAGACAGAAACTTGGGTTTAGAACTTGGGTTCTAAAGGCATTCTACAGACTGATGTAAAATAGCAGATAGAAACTCAGGTGAGTAGTACTGAATGGAAAATGCCAGATAAGGTAACCATAAAATACTTTAAAAACCAACCATGGACTGAATCCTCTGAAGACATGAACCAAAATAAATCTCTCTTTGTTTAAAACTATTTTGAAACATAGTATATTAAATATTTTAAAATCTTATTGTGTGAAATATAGTAAAAGTATACTATGGATTTATAGCATATTGTGGTAAAATAAATGATAAAAAAAGAGAAAAAAGATAGCCAATTTTGCTACATTCTTACAGATCCCTAGAGTACATGTGAGGACTTATAATATCATGTGACTGTAAACTGAGATCATTTAAATTTTTATCACAATCTAGATAAACTACTAAAATGCATGAAGAGGGGCTGGGAATTTAGCTCAGCGACATAAGTGCCTGCTTTGCAAGTGCACAGTCATGAGTTTGATCCCTGGTACCAATAAAATAAAATTAAAAATTTTTAAATTTAAAAAAATTAAAATGTATAAAGACATATAGCTAAGAAAAATTTAGAGATGAAATAAAAAGGGATAATGAGAAAAGTACATAGCTGCATGTCTTTAATCACTTTTAGTGGTTTATCTTGTAATTTTGCTTCCCTACTGACTAATACAAACCCAAAATGCCTATCACCATGTAATCCATAAGCAAACTATGTTATATTTATGCAGTGATACTCATGGAACTCTAAACAGCAATGAAAAGAATAAACTTATGATATGCACAGCATGGACAAGTCTCAAAAAAAAACTTACCCTGAACAGGTAGGACTGCCATCTGATAGGACAAATAATATCTAATGTTCTATAACAGAGTTGAATAACTATGGTTTGCAATAATTGATCAAACATTTCAAAATAGCTACTAGAAGGGATTTTGAGAACTTCCAACCCAAAGAAATAATAAATTTCTAGGGTGATAAATGTGTCAGTTACCCTGATATGATCATTCCATATTATATACATCTATTAAGATATAACACTATGCCTTGTAAATATATAAAAATTACTGTCAACTAAAAATTTCAAAAATATGGTTTTGATGTGTTTATTTTTAGTTCATGTTTGCAGTACATAATGTATTTTTGTGGATAAAAATATGTGGATGAAAAAATCAGTCACAAAGAGTCTGTACCACATAATTCTACTCATTTGAAAACCCAAAAACAGACACACTGTGGAGTCATCAAACAAAAAGTAGATGTCTACAAAGTGGGGAAGATGGAATTACAGGAAAGAATTAAGGGTATACAGAGGTGGTAGAAAATGGTAAATAGCCTGCTGAGGCCCCTGATTGCTTCAGTATTTAACATTATCAAACTCACCAAACACAGCAAGAGCAGTAAAATTTGTTCATGTTCTTTTACTGAATACAAAGCATATCACAGACTAAAAAAAAGTAAAACTAAGGAATTTTAAGGTAACTACACTAATCAGATATCACTTCAGTAATGCTGAGTCTTAAAAAAAATTTTGTCCTAAGTTCAGTGACTTACAATAGCAATCATTTGTTTCTTGCTCACAAATGAGCAGAAGATTTTCCTGTAGAACGTGCCTTACCTGGAAACTATAGCAGGCACCCAGGACAAGTTCTTCTCGTGTGTCTGACAAAAGCAGAACAGAAGGGCAAGGACACCCTCAGTGCCTTGGCTTGTCACCCTTCCATTTCCATTTCAGTCTTGTCCCCCTTCCATTGGCTAAAGCAAGTCAACTGATCAAACCCAACCCTTGAAGGACAAGGAAAAGCCTAGGGAGAGATGGGAGAACTGCAGGCACATAGTACAATTTCAGTCACATGGTATATCACTGATTTCAATTAGGTAAGAGTAAGACAAAGACCAGGTCTCCCCAAACTTCTACATCAGACCACACTGCCTCTATTTAGCCAGGAAACCAATAAGCACACCCCAACATACATCACACCCATTTCACAAAGGAAGGTTCTGGAACATCTTCACATTCCCTGA
Organism: Dolichotis patagonum; assembly: GCA_004027295.1. Classification (NCBI taxonomy): domain Eukaryota; kingdom Metazoa; phylum Chordata; class Mammalia; order Rodentia; family Caviidae; genus Dolichotis; species Dolichotis patagonum. Next base: position 29,772 of record PVJX010003614.1, on the reverse strand, counting down.
CACAGAACAGTGATGAAACTAAAACAGCAGACTGAACCACACAAGCCTAAAACAGACATACTCTGGTTCTCCAATGGCTTATTCCCCACACATCTGGGAGGCAGACTTTGGAGAGGAAAGAAGACTAGGCTTTGCACTGGGAGAAAAAATGTCCATTTAAAATGAAAAGAAATACAATACAGCCATCTAATGGAGCCTGGATGTCATAGACCTGCCTTCTCTTCCTAGGGAGCTTTGGAAGTAGACAACACAAAGGAAGGCAGCTATGCTCACCATTATACCACCAATGTGGACTACACAGAGGAATTTTATGTCCCTACTTCAGTGGCTTGCATTTGAGTGGAGCATTCAGGAGATTAGACAGGTACTTTTGTACAAGGGTGAGAGCAGCAGGTGTATAAGCTCTGCCTCTGGACATGGAAAATGGCTTGGAGCAGTATTCTTCAATTTTTCTGTGACCAAAACTACATAATGCAAGCTCAAACATACAGGAAGAAAATTAGACCTTATTCTGTTTGAAGAAAAGGAAAAACGTAGGAGATTTTCATTCTCCTACACATGGTATAGGCCAGACCTAAAGACAGTCCATTTCGACTTCCTGTCCTTATGTCAACCAACCTGTATTTTATATACTATGTTCCTTGCGGTCACATTAAGTTATTTTCCACCTGACCATGGACACAAATCAAACAAAACAAGAGTCTCTAGGTGATAGTCCCTTCCCATAAAGTTACAATGTGACCCAGAAAGTGACTTGAACAGCCTCAAACCTTGCTGACTGTAGGCATCAGTCTACTAGTGTGGTCGATTGTTCCAATGCTATTTGTTCTTCAAACAAACAATGCTCGCTTATTGACTGTTAGTCAGAAAGTTCCTGAAACTCTGAAGAGAAAGCTGTGAATGCAAAAGCATGGGCCCTTCCTCTTCAGAGCACATATACAAGTAAGCAAGGTAGACATTGATTAAGCAATTTCAGTGTGTAGGCATTAAGAAACAGAATTGCTAAGGAGGTCTTCAGAGTCTCACAAGTTATAGTTTCAGCCACAATTCTGAAAGACACAATTCAAACCATCACCATACTCCTAAATATTGAAATCTTCAAAGATCAAAATTCCTAAAGTTTATTTTTGAATGCAGCATATTTGCAATACATAATGTTCACATTCCATGTTTAAGGTTGGTACCTTAATGCAACTTAATTCCTTTTTTATCCCCTTTCCTTCCTTTCCCTCCTCCATCTCTTGATCCCCTTTCCTTGAGAAAGATCTATTTCACTATTTCCTACTATCCATATAAAGTTTTAAATCCTAAAAGATTAAAATCCAAAATATTGAAATTGCACAAACCAAAATCCCAAATTATACAGTTCCCATTGGAAGAAAATTAAAAGGAGGGGTCTTGGCCCCTCCTACAGCTGGATGAATTAGCAGCCAACAAGAGCCTTGGCCACCCCTCCCCCACACACAAAAGAGCTCTACACACAAGGGGAGCATCTGTAATCCCTCCCCCATACCCTGAGGGCCTCAGCAGCTGACCAGAGCTTCAGTGAACCCTCTCCCCACCCAGAAGACCTTGGCAGACCAATGAGAGTACACTGATTCCCCCTCCAAGCAGAAGATCTCAGTGGGTAGGCAGGAGCCTTCATGAACCCTCCACTCACCATGAGAACCTTGGTGGGCAGATGAGATCATGGGTGAGCCCCTCTTCTGTACAGAGAACCACAGTGGGCTTAAAAGAGTATTGAGGAGCCCTCCCCCCACCTGGAGGAATCTAGCTGGGTCTGTGAGACCCCAGTGGAGTCTTGGCCAGGGTGCACACCATAGATAGGAGGGTCTGGTGGTCTGGAAAAGTCTGAAACCTCAGTAACATTGTGAGCTAAGAGTTGGTTCACATCAATACCCCTAGGCCGGTCAGTCTAGCAAAATTAGAATTTACTCAACTGGCCCAACAGGAAGAACTTGGGTCTCCAGACAACCAGAACCAACACTGTGAAAATGGCCACTCCCCAGCCTACAATGCCCCTGCTTGCACCTCAGTGACCAACAGCAAAATGGAGAGAACAGCAATCCCTAGCCAGCATGCTTCAGAAGAACTATAATCAACAGAAAGGGGCTGGGACCTCCATCATACACCTGTATGGAAGGAACAAGAAACATAAAAAGAGAAAGAAATTAGAAAAGGTCTCCAGCCAACCCAGGGAATATGGATCCAGGAAGGTAAATACAGAAGAGATCGAAGGCAACAAGCATGCAATATTGGACACAGCATCAATTGACTTAAAAAAAAAATCTTCATGACATTATAGACAAATTCAAAACTGAAATATTAATACAAGTAAAGCAAGATTTAAGAAAATTAATAAAAGATGTTAAGCACCTCTCAAAAAAACACAGACAGAAGACTGGAGGAACACAAAAAAAGGAGAGAAACCTTCGATAAAGAATATTAAAAAAAACTAGAATATATGATACAGAGTCAAAGAGATTACCAAGAAATTAAAAACTCCATTGAAAGCTTACAAAATTGCCTGAAAGAAACTGGAGATAGATTAACAAAACTTGAAGATAGGTTTGCAATGGGTGAATGCGAAAGGAAAGATATCTTAAAAATAACAAGGAAACAGGCAGCAAGAATATAAAGGCTAGACGACAACAAGAGGATCTATAACTTAAGAAAAAACTGTGAGTGAAGAAGCAGGGGTAAACACAAAGGAAATACAAAGGCTATTCACAGAAATAATTAAGGAAAACTTCCCAAGCATAGGAAAAGGAAATAATATTCAGATGTATGAGGCAAACAGAACTCCAGCCACCAACAATCAAAGCAGAGCTACACACAGACATATAATAATCAAGATCCTAGAAATTCATCATAAGAACAGAATATTAAAAGCCATCAGAGAACAGAAACAGATCACCTGTAAAAGAAAACCCATCAAAATCATGGCAGATTTCTCAACACAAACCATCAAAATCAAGAAGAACTTGGAGTGAAGTATTCCAAGCCCTGAAAGAAAATAACCTCCAACCCAGATGGATGTACCCTGCAAAACTATCTCTCAAAATTAATGGAGAAACAAGATGCTTCTATGACAAAGAGTAACTGATGGAGTTTGTGACCTCCAATCCTACAAAAAATAGTGAAGGACATTCTAGAGAGGGAGAAAAAAAACACCAGGATTTCAGGAACAGTGGCAGAGAGGCCTCAATGAATGGAGCAGACAGTGGAATGAAGGCAAAAAGTAGACAACCAATGGCAGAAAAATAGCATAGCAGAAATGAGGCAGAGAAGTTTGGCTATAATCTCTAACATAGATGGCCTTGATACACTAACAAAAAGGCAGAGTAGATCAGGAGGTAGAGCCCATGGAGATGCTCTGTATAGGAAACATAATTAACCTGAAAGAGGGTTTATGGACTGAAAGTCAAATATGAGAATACAATGCTCTATGTGACAGGGAACTAGAGAGAAAAAGGAGCAGCTCATCCAGTACCTGCAGATAGGTTGGAAAGATATGGTACTTTTGTGCAGTGGAGATTTGCTCAGCTGTAATGAAGGGAAACCTTGAGGCTTTTGTAGGTAAAGGAATACAACTTAAGATCAAGCCCAGGAGTAAAAAGGTTCAGAACTACATAGGTAAATAGTAGGTAAATAGTGGGTTTCACCCCTAATCTAAATACTAAAGGATTTAGTGAGGCCCAAAATGTACAATGCACCCTGTGAAAGTTAAAGAGGAGGAATTGTCTAAAAAAAGAAGGCAGAGGACATTGTTAATAGTGTATAAGGATTTAAAATCCACATTGTTCTTATTGTTCTGTTTAGTTTGGTTATATTCTGTTCCAGTCTGTCTACTTCTACTAGACTTGAGGGCACAGACAGCTATTCCAAAAATAGCTGGATATACTACTGTAACTATCCTTAATTTCCTATTAACTTAATCTGAAGCCATGTATAACTTACACTGTCTTATTATGACTGATCTTATTGGAATCTGGTTTGTTAGATCTTTATTTTGTATTGACTGATTTTATTCAAGTCTGTTATGATTGGTAGTATCAAGTCTGAGAGTATAGGCAAATACTCTGAAGATGACAAGATTCACTAGGATACCCATTCTGGTTTGACTATTACCTTCTTTTGAAGTCTTATAATGTCCCCAAATGTTTTGTTTTTATTAGTATTGTTATGTACTGCTTTGTTCAATTATACTATGCCTGATGATATAGACAATTCTTTCGAAGATAACAAAAGACATCATAGTAACCATTATAGATCACCTTGCATTGTGGTTTTATGTCTTTTTCATTTCATGGTTTTCTAGGAATTTGTTTTGTTTTGTCTTGTTTTATTTTATTTTTCCCTCTAATACAGAAAGGATAGATATAAACATAGAGACTCATGCATGCATAGAAATTCTAAACAGTTTCTGAGAACTCATTATATAATGCATGATGAAATGAACAACTACTTTGAAGAAAAAGAAACACTAAGGTACCCAGTGCTGATTCCATAGTGTCATAATGTGAAGTTCAGCAATACTATTATTCTTTGTTCAGAGTGATTTTAGTCTGTTTTGTTTTGTTTAGTTTCAACATACATGAAGGTATGGGCAGCTATTTTGAAGAGAATGAGAGACACTATGACAGCCATTGTTGACTTCTTTATTGTCTGGTCTTGAAGACCTAAAATGCCTTCATCATCCTGTTTGGATCAGTTTTATACTATGTTGTTTTGTATGAATCCACTGTATGTGAAGATGTGGACAACTATTTAGAAGAAAACAAGAGATATTATGATACATAGTGAAGATCTCCAGTTGTCTCTCTTTGAAATCTGTGTCTCTTACATTGTTATCTTATGTTCTGTTTTGTTCTGTTTCATTATATTTAATTTTACCCTCTTTAAAATAAAATGTTTTAAAAAAACAAAGAAAATGGCCACTCCCCAAACACAAACTGCACAGGAAGTACTTCAAAGAATAAACTAGGATATCATTTTATTGAAAAGTTTTTACACATCAAAAGAAATCACTGAACAAAATGAAATCCTACAGAGTGGGAAAAGTTTTAGCAACTGTCTCTCAGACAAAGGACTTATATGTAGTACATATAAAGAACTGAGAAACATTGGGCCCCCCAATCCAAAAACCCACTCCAAAAATGGCCTCTGAGAAGAACATGCACTTCTTAGATGAAGAAATGCAAATACCAAATAAATAGATAAAGAAATGTTCAACATAACTGGCCATTCAAGTGATGAAAATTAGAACAATGCTGAGATTCCATCCCACTTCAGAAAGAAGTCAATTAATAACAAATGCTGGCGGGACTATGAAGAAAAAGGAACACTCCCTCACTGTTGGTGGGAATACAGACTGGTACAAACACTGTGGAAATCAGTATGGAGATTCTTCAAAAAACTAGATTTGGAGGTCCAGCTATTTCCCTTATAGATATTTTCTCAGAAAAATTGAAAACATCATGCCACAATAATATATGTTCACACAGGTTTATAGTAGCACAATTTGTAACAGCTAAATCTTGGAAACATCCTAAATGCCCATCAATGATGAAAAGAATAAAAAACATGTAATATTTTTATACAACAAAGTATTATTCAGCTACAAAGAAGGATAAACGTGAGGCTTTTATAGGAAAATGCATTCAATTTGAGATCATATTCATGAGTGAAATAAATCAGACTCATGTATGTAAATATTGTGTTGTCTCTCTAGTGTAAAAAGGAAAAAACTGAAAAAGAAAATAAGATCCAAATGCACAATAGATACTGTGAAAATTAAAGAGAAAGAAAGTGCCTAAAAGGGAAGAATAACTGGGATATGGGGAAAAGAGAAATGAAAGAAGGGAAAAAACTATAGGTGCATATATATATACATATATACATATACATATATGTGTGTTTGTGTGTGTACATATATATACACACACAAGATAGACAACTATAATACTAATCTCTGTTTATCAAAAATAACAGCTTGTGTTTTAATTGTTTGATTGATCTTTTTTTCATGCCTAAATTTTGTAATCTGAACAACTACTCTAAAAATAACAATATGCAATATATTAACTAGTGTCAATTTCTTATTATTTTGTTTTGAAATTCTGTATCATTTTTATCCTTTTTGTTTTTAAAATAAAAATATTTAAAGATAATTAATTCATCATATGAACTAGCAAAATAATAAAAATGAACATCTTCAGCCCCCCCAATCAATATATAAAAAGAGTAGAAAACCAACTTCTAGGAAAAGGAATAGTAAATTTTTAGATGTACACCAAATAATTGCCAAATTATCTAGTTGGTTGCTGCTTATAACTTTCATACATACAGCCACTTTTGCCTTCAAAAAAGGCCACTCAGGAGAGAAAAAAAGAATCTGAGCAGCTCATCAATTTTCTGATCAGACATTTGCTAATAGAAACATTCTCCTGATGTTAACAAAAACACATGTAATAGAGAACTGTTCATGTTTTGGGATTAACTGTTTAAGAAGTCAGGCTTCTTACACTGACCACTAAATCTAAAGTAGAAAAATTAATGCAAGTGTCATTCTGGCTAAGGACTTCTATGTTATCAGTGGCCAGTGGGGAGCCATTATTCAGGCACCATTTAGGAAGCCCCACCTTCCTCCATGGGGTTCCAAGCTGGAAAGCATTTGCAGGCACTTAGAGTCTTCACAAACTCAGTAAGGGGCAGAGCTGAAGGCAGATGCATTATCTGTGGTCTCACTCTACTGAGACCCAAAACAGCTTTCAGGGACCTCAGAAGTATCGGGATGACATAAACTGTGTTCTGGAGGCCTCACATAGACCTGCCCACCCTCTCACACTTCAGTGTGTACGTTTCCAAGACTAAGGAGAAAACTTCTCATATTGTGAAGCAGATCCCTCCCAGACAGGCCACTTGTTTTATTTCCAAAACCAGAGCATTTCTGGAAATCAACACAGGCAGAAGACAGAATGAGGACTCCCTGTCCAGCTCTGGGAGTGGCATCAGGAAGGTGAATTAAAATTCTCTTCTCATTTTCAGTTTTTTCACTATTTAAACAAGTAGGAAAAAATCTGAAACTCTTGGCCTAGCTGACATTCATGAAGTGTCATGGGAACCCTAGGCATAAGAAAAATAAAATTAAAATGTAATTCCCACAGAAAATGCAACTGGAAAAATGTCTTCTGGCTTTAACCGATTATTTCTCAGAAGGCTTTATCTTGTAATAGCATTAAGCCAAGGCCACAAAAACAGTGGACACCAGTGGTATTTTGGTTTTGGTTTTATATTTATTATTTTTATTTTGATGAATGTGGGAGGCAAACAGAGGATTAGGACTTTCTCTTCATCCATAAGGTTATATTTAGAAGACAGTACCATTAGACACAATTTGTTATGTGGACAACACAGCTCTCTGTTTATAAACAAATGCATACCATTTAGACATGCTTCATTTAGCTTCCTCAGGAGGAATGGGCTAGCCCAGGTCAGTTTGGGAGAGTGATTTATGGTGATGTGTATGGATAATGAAGAAGAGGCTAGAGGTACTGTGTAGGAGACTCGGGGGGGGGGCTTAAAAGCTCAACACCAGACCAGTAGAACTGATGGAGAGAAATTTCATTTCTCCTGACAGTGTGGGAATGCTATCAAGAAGGGCTTTGGGGAAATTATTCTTGTAATTCACTCCCAGAGTAACCATGCATAACCATGTTGCCTTGCGGCTGAAACTCAGCCATTCAGGAAACACTGGCCCTTGGAGAGCTCCCTCAGCAACCAAAATAGTGGCAGCATTTTCCTCTTAGCTTGCTCTACTCCTGCCTCAGGCAGCAAGTCAGCCTATACCAAAGTTCAGGGAAGGTCTAGGACTAGGGCTTTGCAGGTCCCTCATCTTTCCCTCACAGCACTATCAGAAAACCACCCAAAATGATTCATTAAAATGGCTGAGAGTTGACACAAAATAAATTACAGGGTCCTTCACTTCTGCCTAAAGACACCAGACTAGACTCACCTCTTGGTTTGTGTCAAAGGAGCTGAACTGAATGCACATACATTACCTGCCTTCTGCTTCTCCCTTTCTTCTTTTAGGGAGCACTTACTCCATGTCAGACATCTGATCTTGCAGTCAAATTATAAATGTGGTAGTAAAGACTGGAGTGACTTCAAACAAACTCTCCATGGGGAGCACCTCAGACAAGGAGAAGAAGTTATAAACCTTTTGAGTTACTCTCAGCTAATTGGGAATACAGTGAGAATCTTGTAAGACCATTGATAGGGCTCCCACAGCCCCTGGACTCAGGCTTAAATAATCTCAAAGGCTGAGATTACATGTAGAGCCTCATCTGACTCTATTTTCCCTCATCTGACTGTTTTTCAACCAAGCAGAAAAATGGGATGGACAACATATACTGTGACAAAAGAAGAAAATGATTTTTCTGTAGAAGATATTTGTTGTTTCTTAGCTGGTCACTGTCTATGTCTCCTCTGTACTAGCCCAGGATAAAGGCTCTGGGTTTAACAAGTATGGAAGACTGGACAGAGTCCCTGAAAGATGCCTGATCCCTGATACCTGGAACCTATGAATATATTGTCCTACATAGATACACAGAGACATTGCAGATGCACTGAAGTTACAGGCCTTAACATGGGACTATTCCCTCCACTACCTGGATGAATCCAAAGTCATAGCAAAGGTCTTCATAACAGGGAAGCAGGATCCATGGTCAGAAAAAAAGACTCTGCGATGATGGAATAGAGGGAAGCAGGTCAGAAAGAGAAGATGTTAATCCATTGGCTTTGAAGATGGCAGCAAGAGACATGAGCCAAGGAATGTAGACCATCCCTAGAAGTGGGAAAGCCAAGAGAGCATTCTTCCCTAGAGTATCCAGATGAAATGCAGTCTGGCCTTCAGACTGAAAAAGAATTTGTGCACTATGCTATTAAATTGGTAGTAGTTAGGATATTAGTAGGAAAATAATAGACATTAATAAGAAATCCACATGGCAAGATAGCTTGGCTTCTAGGTGCCAGCCTCTGCTTCTCTTTCTGGAATCACACCTATCTGTGACATTCAGAAGGGGATTCAGAGCTGACTGCCACCACCACGCACAACAGCTTCCTAACAATGACTAATGAGACTGGTGAACATCAGTCCTAGTTCCCTCACTGTTGAGTCGACTAACAATAATATATGGACTCCACACAGCCCCCCTGATGTCTACCATGGAATTAAACTCTGAATGCCCTGTATGGAAGCTGGTTTGGTTAGGCACCTGTTAACACCTGCCTTTCTCCTTGGTTTCATTTCCCCGGTGTCCTCCAGGTCCCTCCTGCGATCACCTCAGAAATATACTACTTCTACTTGACTCCTTGTCTCATGGTCTGCTATGAGGGAACCCATTCTAAGCAAAGATATGATTGCAGCCCTGATTTCCTGATATAAAACCACTCACTAGAAACAAGTGACTCACATGAACTTACCAGACAGTTCCAGCACTGACCGTGATCCTTAACCAGAGTGGTGAAGTGAGGGACAAGTCAACCAGTGCTTGGTCTTACCACCCCTCCTGACCACACTGGCCCTAGCAGGTGTCTCCCAGTCTTCACCTGCTTTCAGATGTCTGGGCCCCTGTGTGCCTCCCAATGAACCACTTTCTCTTAAATTACCTAAAGTTGTTTTCTGTAACATGTAGAATATTAAGAAGCAGTGAAAATATCCACACTTTTTGAAAAACAAGATGAAAAACTGTGCCCTGCAAGTGGAATTGCTGATAACCAGCCCTAAGACTGGTTATCAAAGCAATGTATTTCAAACAGAAGGCTCCAGGACATCTATTCTGCTCTTCTCTGCAAGTACCAGGCCCTTCCTCAGTGTCTACATGTGGCCACATGGTTGTGTTATAAGGAAAAACTGAGTATCAGAATTTTACCACTTAGAATTCAAGAGAATTATTTTATTATCAGAAAAGCAGGTGCCCAGAAAGACTTCCCTTCCTACTATGTACTTTTATGTATGATGAAAGTGATGGGAGCCCCTTGTTTTATTATTCTGGAAAGACTCACGATAAGCTGAGCCCAGCCTATGTAGGCTTTAGTCCCTGAAACCAGAAAAACCATAGGGGAGGGAAGCCCCACAATTATCTTCAAGAAGTCTGTAGAAAACATGCTCAGTGGTTTATGAATAGTAACAGAATGTGTTGAAATAGTGAGAGTCATTCAATTTCCAGTTCTGCTATTATATAAACCTATGAGAAAAAAAAATACCTTACCTCCTGGATCTCCACTTCCTTTAACTATATGATGAGTGGGAAATGTGACCACTGAAGGCCTTAGCATTAAAAAAAAAAGGACAGTATTTTTAGATGATCTGGTGCTAGACAATTTGTCATGGCCACTTGTCAAGGAAAGAAATTTTTGTGAACATATTCCTCCTGACCACACGTTGTCTCCTCAAATCTGGGCATTTGAAGTTATCTTCTCTCAACCTAAGATGGAAACCAGAGGAAAAGGAGTATAGCTCTGTTGTGGTTTGGCTCTGGAATGTTACCCAAAGACCCATGTATTAAAGTGGTCTCCAGTTAAGGAATGTTTAGATGTGGGGCTCTGGGGAGGTGACTGATCTGGGCTCTGACCTCATCAATGTCTTAATCCATTGATGGCTTCATAACCTAATGGGATACTGAGAAACTATGGAAGATTTAGGAAGTAGGGCCTAGTTTGAAGAAGTTGATCACTGGAGTGGGTCCTTGAAGGATATATATTATCATGTCCTCAACCTCCCTCACCACAACTGACCCCGCTTAACTGCCAAGAAGCATTTTTACTACCACCCACTCTTTGCCATGACATCAGCCTCACCTCAGGCCCAAAAGCAGTGCATTGAACTGACCATGCACTGAAACCTCCAAAGGCCTGAACCAAAATAAACCTTTCTTCCTTTAAATTGTTCTTCTCAGATATTTTGTCACAATGATAGAAAACTAACAAAAGTTCCAACCTTAATTTTTTTCACATAACTGGAAACTGGTTTTATATGAGAATGCATTGACTTTGAAAAAATAAAATCTTATTTCTGATTTGGAATAAAATGAAAATGTACCTGATCTCTCCAGAATACAAGGATATTTGTGATTTTTTTTAGAACTGCTTTAGAAAGAAATATATCTATTTTGGGGATACTTAGGTTTACTGTTTTCCATTTTAAAAAAGCTACTTCTTAAGGCTCTAGCTAAAACCACTAATCTTCTGGGCCAATTTATTTATAAAACATTTTGAGCACCAGACACAGGTAAGCAATGGGAATACAAAGCCATATAACATATAATCCCTTTTATTTGAAAATTCACATTTATCATTTTGTTCACAATTACATTCCAAGGTTCTATTATGTGCTAGAAACAGAACTGAAGAAATAAGAGCCAATATGACCCAATTTCTGCTTTCCAGCAGCTCCCCAACCAGGTGCTATAGTAATAAACACAAATAGGCTATAATATGTTATACCTAGTGTAGTCAGTTACTTTTCCTGTTGCTGACACAGAATATTTGGCACCTAAAGTTAAATAAGGAAAGCTTTATTTAACTCATAGTTTGTAGAGGTTTCAATCCATAATTGCCTGGCTCCAAAACAAGATGGCACATGGAAGAGGGGCAACAGTTCATGGCAGCAATAGACAGCAAAACCAATAAGTGTAGGGAGCAACCAGCCTCCTTCTGTCTCTTATATTTATATAGGCTATCCATAGTAGGATAGGTGTAGCATTCAAATGCTTAATCCTAGCCAGAACTAAATCAATAAGTGGACTGATTTACTAATCACACATCTTCCATCACAGCATCACACTCTAAATTCAGCCACCTCTGAAATATCCCTGTGACTACTTGAGGCTTTAGGGGGAGGATGGGGACATTGAGACACAAACCAAATGATAACATCCCACTCCCAGCCCCCTGAAGAATCATGCATATCCCTTTATGCTAAGGACATTTAGTCCATCTCCAAGTTGAGGAAGTACTAAAAATTTCAGTATTGCTGAAAAGTTTAAGTTCCAAGTCTTCTCTGAGATTTAAGGCAAACTCTTAGCTGTGAGCCCCTGTATGCATGAAAAGAAAGATAAACATCTCCATCATTTGATGGCACAACATAAACATTACTATTCCAAAACATATAAATAGGAGGATACAAAGGAATGAGACCAAAACAATTCCAAAATCCAGCAAAGAAAACATTAAATCTAGTAGTTCCATGTGCAGCATCCAAGGTAATCTGTGGCAAGATACAAATTCCAAAGAACTTGGGTAACCCAACTTCTGTGGCACTTCTGTTGATGGTAGCTTCCATGGCTTCTCTCTTGGGCCCACTGCCCTTTCCTTGTAGTTGTTCTCAGAATATCCATATTTCTGGCTTCTCCAAACTTTTGGGATCTCCACTGAACTTCTGGTTTCACACTAACAGCTTCACACACTGCCCTTTTAGAGGCTCACTGCCTGGATTTAAAGAGCATCTTCTGAAATCTGGGTGGAAGACTTCCTGAGCCCACAACTCTTGCATTCTGCATGCACCTAAAATCAGTGTCACATGGATGATGCCAAGGTCTTCTGTCAACTAGAAGAGTAGCCAGGCTTCCTTCTCACTTAGCTGTAGAGGTTGAGTGCCTATGAACCAAATCTCAAGGAAAAACTTCCCTAGGTTGCTGCCATTCTGGAATGTTGTTCTCTAGAGCTTTCTTCTCAAAGCAAAGTCTTAAATTTTTAAGTTGCAAATGGGGAGTACTGTTGCTTCTTGTCATACCCTCAGGCCAATTCTATTCTTGTGTTCCTTCTCAGCAGTCAAAATCTCCTCTGCTCAATCTTTGCATCCACAGTTTTACTGGAGCTTCCTTTTTGGCCAAACTCTTAATGTTTTAAGTCACTCTGCTGTGCTCTTTGTTCTTGATTCTCAACATAGATCTGGTTAAAAGCTCTCATAGTAGCCATTCCAGCACCTCAATATTTGATTGACATGAAATTTCTTCTGCCAGAGTACTTAGTCCACTTCTTTTAATTTCAGTCTCAGGCAAAGTCTCTAGACACAAGCAAAAGTGTGTTATGCCTTGGCAGACACAAGGTATAACACACTTTGTCTGGAATCAAGAAGTCAATACAGTCCTTCTTCCCAATAGTAACCCCTGAGTGTTGTCTCTACCAGCAGCATTTCTATTCATATGTTCATCTTTTGAGCTCTGACCAGAATTTCCTATCAGGTACAGCCTAAGGCTTTCCAGTTCTACTTTTCCAGTCAGTATCTTCAAACCTTTCAAACTCATCTTACAAGTCATTCTCAAAGGCTCCTGAATCACATGGTCAGGTATAGCCACAAAATAACCCCACTTCTCTGGTACCAAATTCTACTTTAGCTACTTTTTTCTCATTCCTGAGACAAAATACTCAACACCTAAAGTTAAAAGGGGGGAAAGGTTTATTTAGCTCACAGTTTGTAGAAGTTTCAATCCATATTTGGCTAGCTCCAAGGCAGGTTGGCTTGGCAGAAGTGCATTGCTGAGAACAGTTCATGACACCCACAATGTAGCAAAACCAACAAGTAGTGAGGGTAGCCTCTTTCTGCCCCTTATATTGTATATAGTCTACCTATCTGTTATGATTTATATCTGGATGTCCCCCCAAGGCCTCACACAGTCTTGGGTGTAGGTCTTTTGAAGGTGGCTGAATCTAGCATTTGCAATTGGTTTATTGTCTAGTGTTGGGATTGATGGTGTAAGCATTGCACACACCAAGAGATGGGTAGCCAACATATAATATAAGGAAAGGAAGATGTGCTTTCCCCTTTTTGCTCTTTTCATTTGTGGCTGCCATGACCTGTTGACCCTCAGCCATGTCACCTTGCCTTGGAACAAGCTGACTATGAACTTAAACCTCCAAAAACTGTAAGCCAACTAAATCTTTCCTTCCTTAATTTTGGGTGTTGGGTATTTTGTCCTAGCAATAAGAGAAAAGTAACCAAGACCCTGCTCTAGGAGGGATATATCACTCACACCCTTAATCCTAGCTATAACTATGCCAAACCAATCAGCAGACTGATTTATTAATCACACACCCCTGATCCCAGCATCACACATTCTAGATTCAGCCACCTCTGAAAAAGCACTATGACTGCAGGAGGCATTAGGGGGCATGTATAGACACAAACTATAACACCAAGGAAAATTTATAAACACAAGGAACTGACAGTGAAAAGTGATCAGTATTGTGTGGAGAGGAGCTTCCATACACTCCACCCTGAATGTCTGTGACTTTCTGGCTCACAAGCCTGATGGCGTACCACACTGAGAACAAATGTACACTGAACTCTGAGCAAGACAAAAGTGGCCCTGTTTTATTGTCCTGGGCACGTTCAGCGGCAGTGACAATAGCCCACATTTTCCTCTAACTGTGTCTTCATACCCCTAATGGCCACAATGCAGGTGTTACTAGAGCAAGGATTCTTGGCTTTTTTACTCACAGATATCACTCTATCTAGAAAAGTTCCTAGCCATAGTAAGTCTTCAGTAAATATGTATTAGATGAATGAATGACCCTTCAAAGCTCAATACAAATCACTACTCTTTACAAGAAAATTCCCTGTTCCCTAACCTATTCACAAAGAAAGAAGGACCCAAACTCACAGCTTGTAAACTTGAGAAACCACTTATAGACTTCCTGAAGAGTAACTCATTCTTTTACAAAAAGTCTTTTCCAAGGCGTAAATGGCAGTCTATCCCCCTGAGCACAGCAATCAAACCAAAGCTGCCCTCTGTGGCTGCAGAGAGCCTCTTTTTGATCCAGTACAGCCAAAGTAGTAAAAAAGAAACAGGATAATTGAATGCCTGTCCCAGTCTTAATTGCAGTGTTTGGACTTTCTTGAACCATAGAGCAGAACACTGAAGGCCAATTTTCAGGCTACTGCTTGGGGTCAAGTGTTGGGCTTTTCTGCCAAGAGCAACACTCAGAAATAATTTGGGGTCTGACTCAACTATGATACCGTCCTACTTCCCTGTCTACCAAGATGTCAACCCTGTGTAGCAGGGCCTGAAGGGAGCAGTTGCTAATGATCCCAGCTCCATTTCAGGGCCTTTGTCTTCTCCACTGTACTGCCATCCACTAGCTCCTAAGCGTTCAAACTAGCATGGTCACAGTACCATGCAAAGGTACCAAGGAAGAAGGCTGCTTATTGTTGCGTGCATTCTCATGCAGAAGGAGCATCAATAGCTGTGAGTGTCCAAATATGAGAAAATAACAAGGTGCATCTTGCAATCAGTGGCAAGGAAAAACAGGCTAGATAGTGGCCAGTTATACACAGGCTGTGCATGACATGATGTCAAACAAACATTTCCAGTGCTCGGATGACACAAAATATATGGGCATTCACAGAATAAAGAAAAACATTCACACCTAGTGTTATGGCTTATATCTAGATGTCCCCCACAAAGCCTCATGAGCTTGTAGGTGGGTTTTTTCAGACCTGGCTAGATCTAGGGTGTGTGATACTGGGTTTAAGAATGTGTATACTAAATTACTCCACTGATTAATAGTTCTAGATGTGGCTGAGTGGATTTATGGAGAATAGAAGCCCACAGGTATAAGTGGCTTGCACACAGGCAAAAGACTTGTAAAATTGGTTAGAATAAAAAGGAAAAGCAGGCTTACTACTGCTGCTTGCTGATCACTGTCTTCTGCTTGCCATGCCATGGACTATTTCTACTCAGGAATGTCCCTCTGCCATGTCACCCTGTCTTGGAGTCAGCTGACTAGGGACACAAACCACTACAAATTGGAACCAAATAAACCTTTCTTCCTTTAACTTTGGTCATTGGATATTTTGTCTTAGCAACGAGAGAAGTAACTAAGATACCTACAAAGGGATTACCCTGCTCCCTCAAAGCTGAAACTGTTTGTGTCAGACCTGCACCCAGGAGCTGAGGGTGGCTAAAAATAGACCACCCTCTCAAGGAGTTTTCAGAGCCACTCCTCCATAAAAAGAGAGTAGGAGGCATTTTGTTTCTTGGAAAAAGATTAAGGATAGAGTAGAAAGTAGGGAACATGTTTAGTCATAGGAAAATTCTAGTTTTTACAAATTTAATTAGAAATTTACAGAAAAGTAGGAAACACAGGCAGATTTTTTGACATCTTCTCAGAACTGAAGAGTGTCACATAAGGGTGTCCCATGGGTACAAAAGTCCCATACCCAAATTATTTGAGGAAAAAGACCTTCCCATTGTCTTTCTTAGTGGACAAGGACACTGAGGCAGGTCACACAGAATAGCAGATTTGTTGAAGCAACAAACATGGCCTACCCTTCATATTCAGTTAGACCTGAGTAGTCACCTGAAGACATAGAGTAGTAATTGTTCTTTCTGTGATGGACACTGACTTGTATTATATCTTTGCATTTTTCCCTGAGTGCCTTGTGCCTTCATCCAAGAGGTATATACATGATAGGTGAATCTTAAAAATCATCTAAATTTGAAAAAAGAAAAGATTAAAGTTACAACTTTACTATTTAGCCTTAACAAAAGTGACAGTTAACTTTGTGTCCTGACTTCACTGGGCCATAGGATGCCCAGATATCTGATTCAGTGTAGTTTTTAGTTGTGTCTGTGAGGATGTTCCCTGAAGAAATTGATAATTTCAATTGGTGATCAGAGTAAAGCAGATGGCTCTCCCTCAGCTGGATGAGTGTCATCCAAAGATGTCACTCTTTGCCTGTAAACTTGAGTTGGGACATTGATTGTCTCCTCCCTGTACTCTCAGTTCTTTGAACTATATCATTGGCTTTTCACAATATCCAGTTTGAAGGAAGCATATGATAGGATTTCTCAGCCTCCATAAGTTACATGAGCCAACACCTCATAATAAATACATGTATAATTACCATATAGTAATACTGTAAAAAACAATATGAAGGTCAGGGAAATTAGGACATGAATCAAGAACTTGCTAGTTAGAGTTATCAGAAGAGGAGATCAAACTAGAGTTACTAGAAAAAACTGATCAATCAAACCCACAGAGTTACTAGCTGAAATGTTTTGACCAGAAATTCCACAAGAAGGAGACTGAGGCATACTTGTCCTTGAATCCCTCAGAAGTAGTGTACTGTGGTTGCATTTGGGGCAAGTTCAGCAGTTCTAACTTTCTGAATGTGGAACTTAAATAAGAATATTTCTTACATACACAGCTGGATTCTTTTAAGTGTATGTTTGCAATACATCAAAACTACACTCATTTTTGGAGAGTATATCTTGATCATTTTTGATCCCATTAACTCATTTGCCCTTTTCCTCACCAATCTTTTCTCCATCTCCAATAAATCTACTTTTTTTGCTCCCTGCCATATTTATTTTGTTTTACTTATTTTTTAACTTACATTTAAAGTTTTTCATATGGAATATCATGCAATATTTAATTTTCAGCCTGGCATGCCAGAAAGTGTGCACAGCACTATCCAGCCCACAGAAGCTTTAGAGCTTTGCTGGGAGACTGGCAAGACCACAACCTACCACCCATATCACCAGAAGATGCACTTGTAGGTCCTATCCAGCACAGGGAAGCTTTGGCACTTTGATGGGAAACTGGTAGACCCTGACCCGCCACCCACATCACCAGAAGACACACTGGGAGGTCCCTCTTGGCCTATTTGGGCCCCACCCAGTGACTCCCACGCTGAACCCAGCTACCTGCCTTCAGCCTGGCAAGCCAAAAGTGCACACAGTGCTCTCCAACCCACAGGGAGGATTTGGTGCTTCACTCCTAGACTAGTAAAGCCCTACCCAGCAACCCCAACTGACTGGACCCTTCTGGTAAAGTCTATCTAAGGACCTCCACTCAACTGGAGAAACTCTCTGCAACAGGAATAGATATTCTCAACCCTAGAAACAACTGATACCTTGCATTTGCCACTCCTTAGGGAATAGAGGACAATGACAAAACAAAAGAGCAAAATGCAATCTCAAACCTCCAGCCCAACCCTAGCAAGCCTAGGAGACATGAACATAGAACAAAATGTATGTCATATACCTGAAACTCCTGAAATGATAGAAATTGAAGTAAAGAAATGACTCTGGGAAGCTATAAAAGAATTCAGATCAGAAATAATCTAACAGGTAAAGAAGAAATGACAAATGTAATGAAAGAAATGCTGAACACATCTGAAGAAGACATAGTTAAAAACTTAGAGGAACAGTGCAAAAAGATGGAAACCTTGAATGAACAATATAAGAAACAAACAGAACACATGAAACAGATTCAAAGAGATATACAAGAAATCAAGAATTCCTTTGAAAGTTGCTAAAATCACCTCAAAGAAAGTGAAGATAGATTTTCAGACTATGAAGACAAGATTTCAGCTAGTGAACAGGAAAGGAAAGATCTTTTAAAAATAACAAGGAATCAGGAAATAACAATTCAACAGCTGCAAGATGATGCAATGAAAAACAACATAAGATTAATAGGGATAAATGAAAAAGAAGATGACAACACAAATGATATCAAGAGGATATTTACAGAAGTAATAGCTGAAAATTTCCCAAACTTGAGAATGGAAACTGACATACAGATCAGTGAAGCATATAGAACTCCAAATAACCATAATCAAAATAAAACTACACCCAGACATATAATAATCAACAACCCAGATATCCAACATAAGAGCAGAATATTACAAGATATTAGAGAGAAAAGACAGAACACCTATAAAGGAAAGCCTATCAGAATCACAGTAGATCTTTCAACACAAACAATGAAGTCAAGAAAAGCATGGAGTGAAGTATTTCAGATCCTAAAAAAAAATGACTTCCAACCCAGACTGATGTACCCTACAAAACTGTCCTTCAAAAATGTCATGGAAAAAAAAATACTTCCATGACAAAGAACAATGGAAAAACTTCATGGCCACCAAACCAACCCTGCAAAGAATACTGAAAGACATTCTAGATAGACATAAGAAAAAAACCACTAAACAAGGCAAACAATTAAACAGAATGGAAAAGCAAAGAATTAACAGCAGAAAGATAACATGTCAAAAGTAAACCTAACTGATTATATATATATATATATATATATATATATATATATATATATATATCAGTTATAACCATTAATGTAAATGGCCTCAATTCATGAATTAAATTCATGAATTAAAAGAAACAGACTGGTAGAATGGATCAAGAAACAATATCCAACCATATGCTACATACAAGAAATCCAAAAGGAAACTCATAGACTGAAAGTCAAAGGATGGAAAACAATACTCCATGCAACAGGAACCAAAAAACAAAAACCCAGGGATAACAGACAATGTGAACTTCAAACCAAGAATGATCAAAAGAGATAAAGAAGGTCACTACATACTAGTTAGGGGAAAACTCCAAGAGGAAGATATAACAATCTTAAATATATATGCACTAAATTTGGGAGCATTCAGCTATAGAAAACAAATATTAACAGAAATGAAAAATCAAATAAGCAATAACACAATTATAATGAGAGATCTTAACATACTGTTGACAAAAAGGGACAGGTCAACTAGACATAAACTCAGCAAAGAAATAACAGAACTGAATTACACCTGTGAACAAATGGACTTGGTTGACATATGCAGTGTTCCACCCAACAACATCAGAATACACATTCTTCTCATCAGCACATGGGACATTCTCTAAAATAGACCATATATTAGTCCACAGAATATGCTTAAGTAAATGCAAAAGAATTGAAATAATCCCATGCATATAATCAGATCATAGTACAATGAAACTAGAAATTAATCACAGAAGGAACTGAAAAAGCCCCACAAACACATGGAAATTGAATAATACACTCCTGAGAAATCAGTGAGTCACAGAGGAAATTAGAGAAGAAATTAAACAACATATACAAGCAAATGAAAATATAAATACAACTTACTGGAACCTGTGGGATGCAATGAAAGCAGTCCTCAGAGGAAAATTTATTGTGGTGAATTCCCACCTCAGGAAAACAGAATGAACACAAATAACCAACTTTTTGCTACACCTAAAACATCTAGAAAAAGAAGAGCAAGCCAAGCCAAAAGAAGGGAGTAAATTATAAAGATCAGAGCAGAAATCAATACAATAGAGACTAAGAACACAGTACAAAGAATCAATGAATCAAACAGTTGGTTCTTTGAAAGAATAAATAAAATTGATAAGCCCCTAGGCAACCTTATTTTAAAAAGGAAAGAAAAAACTTAAATTCATGCAATAAGGAAACTTAAATTCATGCAATAAGCACTACAGACCCTGTAGAAATACAGAAGATCATCAACATCTATTTCAAAAACCTCTACTGTCATAGCCTTGAAAACACAGAAGAAATGGACAGATTCCTAGAAACATATGAATTACCAAAGCTGGGTCAAGAATATGTAAAACTGCTGAATAATCCAATTTCAATTAACAAAATTGAAAATGTAAATAAATCCTTACCAACAAAGAAAAGCCCAGGTCTAGATGGATTCATTGCAGAATTTATAAATATTCAAAGAAGATTTAATGCAGACACTCCTCAAACTCTTCAATGAAGTTGAAAGGGAAGCAATTCTCCCTAACTGATTCCTTGAAGCAAATATTACTCTAATACCAAAACCAGAGAAAGATCTAACAATAAAAGAGAACTACAGGCCAATTCTCCCTAATGAACATAGATGCAAAAATTCTCAATAAAATATTGGCAAACAGAATGCGGCAAATCATCAACAAGATTCTACACCATGATCAAGTGAGATTCATCCCAGGAATGCAGGGATGGTTCAATATATGCAAATCAATAAATGTAATCCCCTGTATCAATAGAACCAAAAATAAGAACCACATGATCATTTCTATAGATGCATAAAAGTCTTTTGATAAGGTCCAACACTCATTCATGGTAATAACATTACAGAAAATTGGAATACATGGTCTTTACCTCAATATGATAGAAGCCATCTATGACAAACCAACAGCCATCATCATATTAAATGGCCAAAAACTGAAAGCCTTTACTCTAAAATCAGGAACAAGACAAGGATGTCCATTATCACCACTCCTATTCAATATAGTGCTGGAAATACTAGCCAGAGCAGTTATACCAGAGAGAGAAATAAAAGGAGTAAGAATAAGAAAAGAAGTTAAATTATAATTATTTGCAGATGACATGACACTCTACACAGAAGGCCCCCAAAACTCCATTGAAAGACTCTAAGGTATAATGAATAAATTCAGTAATGTAGCTGGATACAAAGTCAACACTCAAAAATCAATAGCATTCCTATACACTAACAACAAAGTCACTGAAAGAGAAATAAGAGAAGCCACACCCTTCACAATAGCATCCAAAAAAATGAAATACTTAGGAATCAATCTAACAAAAGAAGTGAAATATCTATTCAGGGAAAATTATAATACCCTGAAAATAGAAATCAAAGA
Source organism: Dolichotis patagonum (assembly GCA_004027295.1). Classification (NCBI taxonomy): domain Eukaryota; kingdom Metazoa; phylum Chordata; class Mammalia; order Rodentia; family Caviidae; genus Dolichotis; species Dolichotis patagonum. The sequence continues at coordinate 8,308 of PVJX010003614.1, read as the reverse complement.
GGACCTCAGAAAATGGAAAGACAGCCCTTGTTCATGGATAGGAAGAACAAACATTATGAAAATGACCCAAAATTGTTATACAGATTTAATGCAATCTCCATCATGCTGATTCACTCTTTTCATTCCTTATAGTATACCTCACAAACCTAGAGAAATCATTCCTAAAATTCATCTGGAAACAGAAAAGACCTAGAATAGCAAAGACAAATCTGAACCACAAAGGCAAGGCAAGAGGCATCACAATTCCTGACTTGAAGTTATACTATAAAGCTACTGTAATAAAATCAGCATGGTACTGGAATAAAAACAGATCTGAAGATCAATGGAATAGATTAGAAGATACGAGTACAACTAAAAACACACTCAGCCATCTTATCTTTAATAAAGTGGCCAAACATGTTCACTGGAAGAACGATAGTCTCTTTAATTAATGGTGCTGGAAGAACTGACGCTCCGTATGTCAAAAACTAAAACTAGACCCATGCCTGTCACCGTGTACTAAGCTAAAGTCAAAATGGTTCAAAGATCTAAATATTAAAACAGAAACACAAAATTTGTTGGAAAACAAAGTAGGTAGAAATCTTGAAGACATAGGGGTAGGTAGAGAATTCATGAACAAAAATCAAACTGCATGGGAAATACTTCCCAGAATGAATAACTGGTATCTCATCTTATTAAAAAGTTTTTGCATGTCAAAAGAAATATCCAACAGAGTAAAATGGAAACCCATAAATTTTGAAAAAATCTTAGTCAACTCTCCCTCAGACAAAGGACTTCTGTCTAGAACATACAAAGAATAAAAAAAAATCAGGTCCCCCAAATTCAACGACCCATTCCAAAAATGGGTATCTGAGATGAATACACAGTTCTCAGATCAGGAAATACAAATGACAAATAAATACATGAAAAACTGGAAGTCCAATTTGACCCAGCTATTCCACTTCTGGGAATATTCCCAGAAGAATTGAAAGCATCATATCAGTGATATATATTCACCCATGTTTATAGCAGCACAATTTGTAATAGCCAGATCTTGGAAACAACCTAAATGCCCATCAACTGAGGAATGGATAAAAATGATGTGGTACTTTTATACAATGGAGTACTACTCTGCTATAAAGAATGATCACATTGAGATATTTATAAGTAAATGGATGCAACTTGAGACCATACTCATAAGTGAAATAAATCAAACTCACATGTGTAAATACCGTTTAGTGTAAGAAATTGTAAAAGTACATAAGATACAAAATCCTCAATAAATGCAGTGAAAGGGTAAGAATCTTCTCAAAGGGGAAAAAATATCTCAGGGAAAAGCAGGAAAAAGAAAAAGAAATGGAAAGAAAAAATATCTAAATTTGTATAAACACAGGATAGCTGAAATGATTGTGCTACAAATTCTATAAGTTCATAGTATAAAGCAGTTAATATGTATAGGATTGGAACAATTTTGCATGTTTCTGTCAGGTGACCTGAGGAACTCTTAAAGTTCACTATGTAAAATATCAGCCTTAGTTCTGTTCCTACCACTGTGTTTTGAAGGTCTGTATCATTATTGTTTTGGGCTCTTTGCTATTGTTATTTATTTGTCTTCTTTGTTTCTTATTCTTCTAGTAATGTGTTTTGTTTTGTTTTTCACTCTAATTCAGAAAAGATAGGTATACATGTGAGGCTTGTACATACCTAGAAATTCTCCTAGTTTATGAGAATCGATTATATGTGATCAAATGAACAGCTATTTTGAAGAAAAATAGACATTATGGTATCCATTGCTGATTTCGTATAATCATGCTGTGAAATCCAATAATGTTTTATTCTTTGTTCAGGGTGGTTTTAGTCTGTTTTGTATTGTTTAATTTCAACATTCATGAAGGTATGGACAGCTATTTTGAAGAGAACAAGTGACATTATGGCAGCCATTTTTAATTTTCTTATTACTCTGGTTTTAAAGGCCTGAAATGCCTTCATTACCCTGTTCTGATCAGTTTTATACTATTTTGTTTTGCATGAGTTCATTGTATTTGAAGATATAGACAACCATTTGGAAGAAAACAAGAGACATTATGGTAGCCACTGTAGATCTCCTGATGTCTTGTTTTGAAATCTGCGTCACTTACATGTTTTTCTTCTATCTGCTTTCTTCTGTTTTGTTACGTTTACCCCTTTTTGTAAATAAAATAAATATTTAATTTTCAGTGTCTGACTTATTTCACTTAACATTACAACAACAAGTTCCACCAACTTTCCTGCAAATAGTATGATTTGGTTCTTTGGATCTATGTATATATCACATTTTATGTGCCTATTCATCTGTTAATGGCATCTCAGCTGTTTCCAGAATTTAGCTATTGTAAGTTGCACTTCAGTTGTTTTTTTTTTTCTTTTTACTCTGAAAGGGTTGACATCATATGACAATCATAATTTAAAATGTTTGATATGTTATAGAACCTCAAACATTTTATTCATTTCCTTGACAGGAGCAGAAAATGTCAACTTGGTGACCCATAAGTAACTAGCCAACATGATGAACAGTTCAGAACCTGATGACCAACCATTACATAAAAATTTAAAATGAAGATGTAACATAATAGGCAAGAGCAGTACAAGGGTCTTGGTGATCTGGGCTCAAAGTTTAACTTTTTACTCTCTCTGTCTCCCACCATGGATCCCAGCCAAGAACTAAAACTACTTGAAGCCTCAGTTTCCTCACCTGTAAAATTCAAGACTAGGAAAATAATAGCTATCTTATATGTTTATGAAACATAAATTAAAATGCAGGAGTTGAGTGGAACTCAGTGGTAGAGATTTGCAAAGCATAGGGAAAGCCGTGGGTCTGAGGTATAATAGAGCAAAATAAATATAAATAAATACTGAAAATATATGTAAAGCTATTGTCCATAGGATCTAGAACATTAAAAAGTTATAACAAGTAGTATCATGACCTATAAGAAAAATAAGTATATATTTGTTTGTTTGTTGAATATTTTTTCCTGTAGCCAGCACTGGGAAGAAATGACAACTAAGAATAAGGAGAAAACACCAAGAAAGACTAAGCAAAACAGGCCAGCAAGCTAACATTCCTTACTATCTAAAATATGCTTTAGCCTAGATTACTACATGGCCGCATGGCTACAGGCACAGGTGCCACATACGTGACTACCCAGTGACCTTTCTATAAAGAGTTTCCCATATTCTAAGTCTGTCTCCTTCAACTAAAAGCCAGAATTCATTTATAATGTTTCCAGACTTCCTTGTAACTAAAACAGGGACTTGTGCCCTTAACTTTACCAATTAAAAACTTTCAATTTGGGTTTGTAAGATCAAGTAGTTGCCGTGGAGAATCACTGCCTGCTGAGAGTGACTGGGGCAGAGAGAAATGCCAAGGTAACCCAAAGGAGTCCTGGATTGTGAAGGCCACACCCACACAGCGCATTGTGGTGCTTGACTGGTAGGACTTTGTGCTTTATAGAACAGCCGATGGTAACATTTGAGTACTATCCTTAGCTGTGTGACCTACATGCCTAGTTCTCTTGTCTTCTATAATACTGGGAATCATCCAACATTTAGAATGTGTTCATTTTGTTATTTAACTAAAAGCAAAGATTCTGTTGCAAGCAGGAACACAATCAATATTCTATATCCCAGATCACCAGTGCGTCACAGCAGAGAAAGCTGTAAATACTTGTGGGGTAAATACTTGTGGGGTAAACGCAGGCTCAAAGAATAATCAGCAAAGGAAAAGCAGAATTTAGTAAGTTCAAAAATTGATGGTCTAAAATAGATGATGTGTTACTGAAAGTTTTCTACTGCAGAAAATAGCAAATGCAAAACTATAAAAGAAAAGAATGAACATTGTTCAAACCAGACTTTGTGCTTCACATTTAGTATACACTGCCTCCTCAACTTGATCAATCAAACATTATCTGTTTTGATTTTAGCCATGACACATGCATTAAGTGCCACCATCACAAGCTAGAGAGCCCTGCCTACTAAATGTAAGCTATACTCTTCAGTCACATGATAAAGATACAAATAATGTGGCAGCAAAATGAGTTTCTGATTGCACATAAACACAATGTAAAATAATTAAATTCTACTAACAATTAGTATTTATAAAAACAGTCATTAACCTATATTCATTATGTTTACTCAATAAATATTTACTTATTATGTGCTCTATATTATGATAGGTGCCAGAAATAATCAATAATTCAAAATACCTCACCTGCTACTAGTTTGAGTACATTTCAACCTTTATAGTGTTCTCTACAAAACTATTTTTAAAAGATCTGCAGCCTGAATGTCAGCAATATTGATCCTTAAAACTTAGGTAAAACTGACTCAAAACCTCTTTAAGTGTTCTGGACACCTCTAAGTTTACTCCTTAAAAGTGTTAGTGCTTCTAGTTACATTCTTCTATTTTGTCCTGATTTCTACTTCTAATCTCCCATGTATTACACATCTTGTATATTTAAATGACCTTCAAAGTACTGAGCCTGATACCACTCCGTAGCATCACTCTCTCATTCCTAAGGCAACTCATTATTCCAGATGATTAAGTTTTTTCATCTATTGAATGGAGTTGTTATGAGGATTAAATATATTAATAATTAGGGAAAGTAAAAGTTATCCTGAAAGTGAAGATCTGCCTGTCTATTAATCATGCATGTACAGCAGATGAAAGATAAACCCTGCTGCAAATTTATCAGCAAACAACGTTTTTCCCAAGGACATGCTACAGTGAGACAGCATCATAAAACCCTCCTTGCTAGGTGACTCAGACGATCAGAATCCTTGCTGACTGGCACATTAGTATGAATGAAACAACGCTTTCTCTTGTTTTGAGGTTTTTATGTGTTTCCTTTACAAGGCAAGTTTATTCTTTCAGTTTCTGTATGTCTGTGGATAGGATCTTCTGGTTCCAATGCTAATGACCTCAAAGTGCTGAGTCCAGTGTTGTCACTCTTCCCTGGAGGCTGCAGGGAGAAGTATTTCCAAGATCATTCAGATGCTGACTGAATTCAGTTCCTGACATTTGTGGCTCTAAGGTTCCCCTTTCTGGGTGTCTGTGAGCCTGCTGGTCTTTGCTCCTGGAGGCTTCCTACAAACATGTCCTACTCTTACCTAGAGGACTGAACACAGGAGCTGATGTAGAGAAGCACCTGGACGTAGAGCTCATGCATAGACTTCAAACAAAGGGCTCATAGCTGTAATATTTCATGTTGACTTTAAGGTTTAGTTTTGGTAAGAGTGAGTCTACTCTGTGTTCTACTCTAAACTAAGCTGTTACACCCTGTCCTGCTCTGCTTTGAGCCCATCGGTTAAATTCCATCTACCCTCCATACTTCTACAAATCCTAGAGTAACTGCCTGGCCTCCTTCCTATGGTCAGTTGTCCCCATCCTCCCTCTGGTTGTGTTTTCTCTCACAGCCAGGAGTCAACCATCTAAGGTGGTAGAACAAGAGCTTGTCCTGTAATCTTAGCCTGATTAGGCCAGAAGAATTTAAAGTGCTTAAAATAGTGCCCAGAACATGGTCAACATGGAGGACATTAAGTATAGTGACATAAACCAGGTGAAGAAGGACAAAAACTGCCCAAGCTTCCCTATGTAAGGAAACTTAAAAATTTATTTGATAGTAGAGAGTAAAATGTGCTTATCAGAGTTCCTAAAGGATGGAAGGAGGCTAGAATCATAGTACATAGCTGGAATAGGTACTAGTGTTCTACACCACAAGAGGAGAACTATCATTAATAATTCATTGTATATTTTAAAATAACTGAAAAGAAAATGTTGACTGTTCCCAACATGCAGAGATGATAAAGTTTTGAGGTGTTTTTGGAGGTGACATACAGTCATTACTCTGATTTGATCATTATACATTATTTATATTTAAGCATTTTAATTTAAACATTTAATTAAATTTAATGAAATTTAAACATTTCATTTTTTAAAGTAAAAAGACACATTGCCATCATCCCCCTCAATCTGCTACCTCTCATTTTGAACACACATATCCTATCACTCTTGCCACTTTCTGAAACAGTTCTTGAAATTCTCTCTCTTGAGCGTCTTTACACAGTGTGTTAAAAAAAAAAATACAGTGAATTCTGTTACCAGTGAATTCTTCTGCTACATGCAGCCTAGCAGAAAGGTGGGCTTATAAAAACACTACCATGCACCATCATCCACTTTACTCATCGGATCTAATACTTCTGCAAATGCTGGCTCTTCCTCAAAGTCAAAATGGCCATGAAAGGTAAATGTTTTGAGTCAGTTCAGTACACAACTCAGCCATGACAACACTTAATAAGAGAGGGCTTCTAGAACTGCTTCAGAAAATGGCAAGAATGATGGAGTAAGTGTGTTGGAAGCAAGGGGAAATATTTTGAGGGGATTCATGGCAAGTGTCTTGCTGTAATACAATTTTTGAAAAATTAAATATTAACTGTAATTTTCAATCATGCTTTGGGACAAAATAGCACACACTGTACCATATAAATATGTACAATTGCTACGTATCAATTAAAATTTTTGAACAGTAAGTAACAGATCCTGGCACATGGTAATCCTAGATTTAATAATAAGAAACATTATAATCATAATGATCATTATCATAAACTCTATGGGTAAATACAAATAAAAGGGCAGTGCTGCTGTAACAGGGATAGAAGCACTAAGTATACCCACTGGAGAAAACAAACAAAGCACCATGGCCACACAATGTGTCTGCATAAATTCCTGTAACTGCAGAGATTTTCCCAAGGCAATTTTCCTCTGTAGAAGACTCATTTGCTTTTATACCTAGCATGCTGGCAGAGTCACTTGAAATACTCCTTTAGCAGGCTGTGTGGCTCCAAGTTTCCTTTCTTGGGCTGTGAGTTGGAACCATAAAGCATAAAAAGATTTTATTTTATGTATGTATGTATTTATTTATTTGGTACTGGGGATTGAACTCATGATCTCACACTTGCCAGGCAGGCGCTTGTGCCACTGAGATAAATTCTTGGCTCTCATAAAAAAATTTTAAAACAAGTAATATAATGAAGTAGAGATATAAACTAATCTCAGAACTGTTTCTTGCTTTCTCTTAATAAAAATACAAAGCTTTATATTTTATTAATAATTACAGAAAACCATGAGGTAAGTCAGAAGGTACTGAAGGATCTAGGGATCTTAAACAATTTGGCGTTTAAAGTGTTAAGTATAAAAGACCTCAAGCTCATAACACTGGAAACAAGTCACTCTTAGCTTCCATCACTTTGGCTCACCCAGAACACATATCTAATTCAGATAATCAATATTCAGTGATTTTCAAAGTCAGTTTTAAGCCAGTGCCCAGTAATGCTTGGCATATAATGAACTCACAGTCTGTGGTATATAATAGATTCTCTATCTGTGGAATAAATGCATGGCCTCTGATATGTGTCTCAAATGGAATTTTTTCCCCTTCAAATGTAAATATAATAGAAATTGCTGACTTTGAAATAATAAAACATATCCAGATAGCAATGTAAAAAATAGTTCATATATAAATGGACAAACCTTCCCTAGGCTCCCAGAAGAATAAAGTGGTTGCTAGAACTTAGGCCACACAAGATGATCAAGCACATATTGACTGGCAAAACAATTATTTATTGGTTTTCAAGTCAAATATCCTGTCTTCCTTACCTTTCCAGATGTATTCACTGGTGAAGATGTGGTGCCTGAATCGCCACAGTGTTTGACTCCATCCCAGTTTAACAGAGCAAGCTTTATGCACACGTCTTTAAACACTTCTAATGTTCAGTGTACAGGATCCGATTAAGCTAGCAAATAGCTATCAACCACACCAACATATACTCAAAAACATGATTCACAAGTATGTGACTCTGTTCTTTTCTGTTGTGCTTGAATCATTTGTTTGAAGGGAACATTTAAGATACAGAAAAATTCATAAAAAACAAAACTTGGAATATTCACCTTATGAAACAACCCCTCACTTGAAAATCCATTTCTAAATACTGTACAGACTTTTCTATGCCCATATAAGTAGCAGTCATTCTAAATTTGAGGATTATTGTTTCCATATCATTTTTATACTTTTATCAAATTTGTAATGACCCTTCTCGAAGTAAATACAGCTTTGTTTTCATAGGCTAGTCTGAGTAAAATTGGTAGCCTATGTTTTCTGAAATACTTTTTGTCAGTTGTATATGTTTGAAAGTCCTCCCTAATGGTACCTGTGTCTCTCTTTAGTATCAAGCAATATGAATACTCTGTAGTATTTTTAATCTATTGTTTTTCAATGAGTAATCCATTTTATTTTTG